>LPNX010796265.1:0-10695 GCA_001517045.1 Pseudotsuga menziesii
CCGGAAGATGCCGAGACTCACTTTGACCCTCCTAGCACCAGCTATGGTGGTTATGTTACCACTGGTTTTCCTATGCACGATTTGAAATTTCATGTTGAATTTGACTTTGATCCTAACACTATACCTGGGGGAATTCCCATGCCTTACCTTGCGGAGAGGTTTGGGAGTACTAGTCACATTGCACCTTCCATCCCAGCTGTGGAAGCTACATCTTATGTACCTTCTAGGTCTAGAGTCAGTGATCCCATAGTGATACTAGGTTCTAGATGAGTGACGATAGGCACTAGCACATATCTTCTTACAGAGATTCCTTCGTCCTCGCTTCCGAGTTCTTCAAATGCAAATCCTCCACCTTACTCTCGTGGTCCTTCGAGTCGTCATGTAGCTACGAGTCAGATCCGTACTTTGATTACTAGACCAGTTGTGTCTCAAGCCTACAGACCACCTGTTGTTTCGGGAGGTTATGTTCATGTTTCTAGATGTCAAGTTGCTACTTCTTCGACATATATCCCTACTTCCGGTATGTATATTCCTACTTCCGGAATGTATATTCCTACCTATGGAGTGGCTCATGGGGCATCGCAGCTGATGACCTATGGACCCTACTATGGGGCGCAGTATGGACAAGTCTCTCAACCTTATGGAGGCGAGTATTCACAACCTGCTTACTCTCCCAACTATGGCTTTGTAGCTCCTACTAGTCAAGGTCCACCTCATTATCCGACTTCCATGCCACCCTATACGGGTCATACAGGAGGAGGTCACTATGGCCAAGGTCATGGTGGTAATCAATCCTATGTGAACCAGGGAGCGATCCCTAAACCTCATCATGATAAGCTCCCTTTCCTCGCGACACTCAATTTACCTAACTTATCGAGACTTACGAACGATCCTGTGGCTCATGACCCGTCTTGGCCAGCTGTCCCTACCAAGCTTCCTTCGGACATACCTAAGTTCGAAGGAAAACCAGGAGAGGATCCGAGTGAACACGTTACGACATTCCACCTATGGTGCTCTTCCAATTCATTGCATCAGGACTTAGTCCGCTTGAGACTGTTTCAATGCACCCTTACAGGGCCTGCGGTGAAATGGTACATAGAGTTACCTAGGGGTGCATTTACTTTGTTCGACGACCTTGCGATGACTTTCCTTAATCACTTCCAGCTACCAGTATGATATGATGTCGGTACTGAACTCTTATTGACATTTCAGCAAGATAAAGCCACCCATATTTCTTATCATATTCAGGAGTGGCGTAGACGGAAGAGATTAATCAAAGCCTTTATACCGCCGGAATTCCTCCTTGAGTGGTTCCTCAAATCATTATTGCCATATATTGCAAAGGATTTCTCCACATCCGGAGTGCAAAATGAGGAACAAGCCATCTTTAGGGCATAGGAACTAGACTTGATCTATGCTCAGTTTGGTTTGTTATATGAGATTATACCTAATGCCCCTCATTATAGTTTCGATCCCAAGGTCAAACCTGGACCACATGCCGATGTCATTGTGGGTAGTGCAAGTAAGAAACCTCCAGGTTCGGTTGTGAAACAAGTTTCTCAGTTGTCAATCAACCAATCTGCCTCGGGACAAGCTATGGCTTCGTCTCAGCCCACCCAAACGGTGAATGTACTTGCTGTGCAATCGTCCGACCAGAAAGGTAACCAGCAACCTGGACGGAATAGAAAAAAGGGTAAAAACAATAATAAGAAGGGTGGGAATAAAAATGAGAATGCCAACAATAATGACAAGAACAATAAAAATGCTGGGGGGGACAAGCAGAATAAGCGTAAGGTTAAGTTTCCTTGCAAGCTTTGTAAGGACGATCACCTCACTTACTTGTGCCCAAGGATGGATGAAGCCTCGAAGTTCATAGCACAGGGCCTAGCTGTGTTAACGAACCCTTTACCGCATAACCAAAATGTGAACTCGAAGTCCCATGATCAATCTAGTGATGAAGATCCACCTGAAACTAGTGGTCGTGGGTGCATTAATATGGTCCGTGCTGCGAAAGTTGTGACGCATGTGAAAGATTATTCTTCGTCACAACCCAACCCAGGCAAAGAACCTGATCCACCAGGAACCCCTTTGCGTATTGAGAAACCTGCGAACAAACCTAAAGCTGCACCTCGCATTCCTAAGGGGGTACTTAAGCATTCGGGGCATAATCCAAATGCCAGAGCCACCCAGAATTATTCAATTGTCGAGGACTTGGGTCATACTCCTTGTACGATGTCTGCATTGGAGGTGCTTCAGAGTTGTTCATCGCAAAGGAAGGCTTTGCTTTCCTCTCTTGGTGTGAATGGAGATGATTCTTCCTCAATGATCAAGTTTGAAACCGTAGGACATCAGCCTCGCTTGCCCTACTATGTGTCCCTTTTGGTGCATGTAGAATGTCTTAATATGATCGTCAAGCGTACTGTGATTGACGAGGGCGCTGCTGCTTCTGTGATGTCTTTGTCATGTTGGAAGGGTCTTGGTTCTCCTGAGTTGTCAAATTCTACGACCATGTTAACCGCTTTTGATGGGAGATCATTTAGGCCGCACGGTATCCTTCCTTCTCTTAAAGTCCATTTGGGGGGGAAGACCGTTGCGATAGAGGTCGAGGTGGTTGATGCGCCCCTTGACTACAATCTCTTACTGGGAAGGAATTGGATGTATAGTATGCAAGCCGTTGCGTCTTCTGTATTTCGCGTTGTATGCTTTCCTCTTAATGGGAATATTGTGACGATTGATCAGATGTCATTCAAGAATCCACCTGTTAGTGCATCTTCGAAAGCTTCGGTTCCAAAAGTTGAACATTCCCAGCCGGCAACTGGGAGTTTCGGTGTAGGTATGTATCCTTCCCCCATGGGAACCTTTAGTTGTCCTGCACCCATCCTCATGATAGGAGCTAGTTTCAATGGTGCTTCCATGTCTACGAGATTGGTGCCTTTTCGCACAAGTCATATGGGATATCCTTGGATTCTTCCTTCACCGAGTCCTTCGAGTGATGCCATTGAGACAAGTGTGCCATTGCCTACAGCCATGATTGCTTACCAAGCTAATCTTCAATCTGCTGCAGAGCCTTGTTCTTCTTCTTCATGGATAGAGGAAGAAGACCCCTATGTGCTGCCTGCATGGGCAGTACAGTCTTCTCATGCCCACGATTTCCTTGATACGATTTTCCCTTCAGATGAAGCGATCATCGAGGCTATGTCGGGAGTTGAGCCACCATGGGAGGAACTTCATCATAGATCATATTTCCTTCCAGAGCTTGACTTGTTGGAGCATGAGGATTATAGGGAGATTCTTAGACAGAAAGCTGGTAGGCCCATGATTCCATTAAGCTCTCCTAGTCAGATGGCTGATGGAAACATGGCAAACATATCATCAACTATGCCTATCGACATTTCTCGCAACCCTGGTATGGTTGAGAATGTGTACATTGGGGCGAATTGTTCCCAAGATGATATTTGTGAGTATACCGAGCTGTTCAAGGAATTCCGCGATGTTTTTGCTTGGTCTTATGATGAGATGCCAGGGATTGACCCTCGGATTGTCGAACATGAAATTAAAACTTACCCCAACGCGAAGCTTGTTCGACAGCGTTTACGCGCGGTAAATCCTAGGAAAGAACCCGCCATAAAGGTAGAGATAGAGAAACTATTGAAAGCTGGTTTCATCTATCCTGTTCCCTTGACAGAGTGGGTTTCAAATCCCATTTCGGTGGATAAGAAGCAAGGAGCGATCCGTATATGCACTGATTTCCGTGATTTAAATCGTGCTTGTCCTAAGGATAACTTCCCCACACCATTTATAGATCAGATTTTGGATGAGTGTGCAGGTAGCGAGGTGTTCTCCTTTATGGACGGTTTTTCCGGATATAATCAGATTCAAATTAAACCTGAGGACCAACATAAGACTGCATTTATTTGTCCTTGGGGAACATTTGCGTATTGGAAAATGCCTTTCGGCCTTAAAAACGCCGGAGCTACTTTTCAGCGGGCGATGACCTTGATTTTCCATGATCTCAAGTCCATTATCGAAGTATTTTTGGATGACCTCGCTGCTCATTCTCGTGTGAGGATGCGTCATTCTTATCACTTGACATTGGTCTTCAAAAGATGCCGGCACTATGCTGTTAGATTGAACCCTCATAAGTGCATCTTTTGTGTGAAATCAGGTCATTTATTAGGATTTATCATTTCGAAAGAGGGTATAAGAGTTGACCCCTTGAAAGTGGAGGCAATACTTCAGTTGTCTCCCCCGCGAAATATTCGTCATCTTCAGTGTTTGCAAGGCATGGCAAACTTCCTTCAAAGATTTTTTGTCAATTTCACCAATTTGACTAGAGGTTTCATGTGTCTCCTAAAGAAGGATACTCCCTTTGAATGGGATGAGCGAGCCTAGGAGTCCTTTGATGCACTTAAGAGAGCCCTAGCATCGGCCCCGGTGATTAGTCCTCCAGATTATAGCCGTGATTTCCTATTATATGTGGTCGCGTCTTTAGAGATGATTGGGATGGTTTTGGTTCAAGAGGATGAGGAGCTCCAAGAGCATGTCATATACTATCTGAGCCGAAACCTTATTGACGCAGAGATTCGGTATTCTCATGTAGAGAAGCTTCCCTTGGCCACTGTGCATGCGGTGCAGCATTTGAGACATTATATTATCCTTCGCCAAACTTTGGTGGTTGCCCATGTCAATCCATTTCAGTTTGTCCTCACACGTAGGATGATTGGGGGGAAATATAATAAATGGATTGTCATTTTGCAAGAGTTTGATCTCGAGTTTGTTTCGACAAAATTGAAGAAATCGTTAATATTTGCAGAGCTCATATCAGATTTTCCGAGCGAGGATGAGGAGTCGGTATGTGAAGATACGTTCGTTGATGAACACATTTTCTTGATCTCAACGGCTGACCCATGGTACGGTGATATCATAGTATATTTGCAAACGCAAAGGACCCCTACTCACCTCTCACGAGATGAGCGACGTCGATTACATCACGTTTCCAAGAACTACCTCATAGTGGACAATACTTTGTACTGCCGTGGAGTAGATTCCCTTTTACGACATTGTTTAACTCACAATGAGGTTGAGGTAGTGCTTAATGATTTCCACAGAGGGGCGTGTGGTGGTCATTTATCTGGGCTTGCTACAGCCCTAATATTTTGAGAGCAGGATATTTCTGGCCGTCGATCTTCAAGGATTGTATTGAAGCGGTCAAGAGGTGCCACCCTTGCCAGGTGTTTGCACGTAACATGTGCTCGAAGCCTGCCTCGTTGCACCCTATTATCACCGCCGGTCCCTTCACTAAGTGGGGGCTATATTTTATGGATTTCAACCCAGCCTCGGCTGGGGGGCACCATCATATCATTGTGGCTGTCGATTACTTCACGAAATGGGCTGAGGCAATGCCTACAGTAAAATCCGACGGTGAGACAGCCGCTCATTTCGTACTCAACCAAATCATTTCTAGGTTCGAGATTCTGAGATAGCTTGTCACTGACCATGGCTCGCACTTTCAGAATTGTATGATGGAAGAGTTGGCCTCCAAGTTAGGATATAAGCAAGAGCACTCCTCTTCTTACTATCCTCAAGCGAATGGATAGGTTGAAGCTGTGAATAAATCACTTAAGTCCATTCTCCAACGAACCATCACACAAAGCAAGACAAATTGGCATATTATGTTGTATCCTGCTTTGTGGGTGTATAGAACCGTGGTAAAGACTGCCATTGGTTTTTCTCCATATCAGCTTGTTCATGGAGTGGAGTCAATATTGCCGGTTGAATGTGACATTCCTTCGTTGAAGTTAGCCGTAGAACTCTTACCAGACAATTCGCCTTTGGAGGAGCGTTTGGTTCACCTTGAGCAACTCGATGAGCAGCGTAGACATGCCTGGGTAACTCTAGAGGTTAATAAGCATCGCGTGAAGGCCCAATATGATAAGTCTATTCGTCCGAGAGTGTTTAATGAGGGAGACTTGGTCCTTTTTTGGGATCAATCGAAAGAACCCTTGGGGGCAGGGAAATTCAATCCTATGTGGCGTGGTCCTTACGTGGTCAAGCGAGTATTAGAGAAGGGTTCCTACGAGTTAGTGGATTACGAAGGGACAGCCTTGGCGGAGCCTAGAAATGGGCTCTATCTTAAAAAATACTATGCATAATCTTTAGCCAAGGTTGTTTGTTGTATATTATTGTACATCTTTTTTGCATAGTTAGGTCTTGTTTATCATGATTGGGTTTGTGATTGGTTTCCATTTCGTGTGGCAGATGTTAATGGGATCTTCCACCTATGTAGGATTCGTGGATGGTGCAAGCCGTCACACTCAACACTCAGCCTCAGCTGCTTGTGTGATCTTTACTCCTATGGGTCATGTACTGTCTTCAGGAGGTGTATGTCTACAGCCATCTTCCAACAATGTTGCTGAATATAGTGCCGTTATCGAGCTTCTACAGGATTCCATTTCGCATGGTGTTCTCTCTCTTGAGATACGTCTTGATTCAGAGTTAGTAGTGTCACAGCTAAATGGTTTGTACCATCTTAGAGATCCGACGTTATTGAGGAGATCCTTACGTGTGATATTGCTAGAACGGCAATTTGAGAACATAACATATATACACATTCCAAGAAATTTTAATCAAATTGCTGACTCATATGCTAACTATGTGTTAGATTGGCATTTGTTTCATTCATCATAAGTTAATCATAAACACAATGTTTACACATGTAAATAAATAAACCGATCACCATAAAACTTTTTATATACATCAAAATGTGGTAATACATAGTGTCATAATACAAAATTGGGGCTTTGAAAGCCACCATCATATACACGGTAGTACAAAAAATAGATACACTCCCAACTGTCTACTCCTGTGGAGGTGGATGAGGGTTGTGATCATGACATGTCACCATGGCTCTAGCTAGCCGCCAGAATAAACACACCCATGCACGTGGTACACCAACCACCTGTCTCTGTATAGCCTCAGGCAAGTCCTCGACTTGCGCCATGGGAATCCTGTGAGTCAGTCGCACAAAGTTGGTATGGATGCTTTGGAGCATTCTCTCCGCATCCACACCGGTGATATCGTCTCCTCTTCCCCTCCGTCTATGACGTGGGAATCCCTCGGGTCACCGTGGTCCCACATCTGCACATCAATTGTAGATTTTACTATGTATTGTCACCCAAAAACATGTCTTTTTTATTCCATTAATCAAGAAAACACAAAAAAATTAAATACTTCAAAATTTTTAAAAAGAGTAAGGGTCGAGATTCGTTACCTATGTCTCCATATGTTGATCCTGGTGGTAATGGCATGTCCGGGTCTCCCCGGAAGTCTATCCCTGCATAAGGGTAGTCCTCTATGGCGATAATCTGTCGTCACCACCATGGAAAAAAGTCTGCTGGATAAGGGTTGGCCACCCTACCACCCCCCAGTCTGCGCATCACGTCTGCCCAACGTCATTGGGCTGGATCTTGAACCCCGTGGAGAGGAACATCCACTCTAGGGATCAACCCTGGAACCCGCTCGAAGAAGAAAGTGCTCAAGATACTACTAAACCCGAAGTTCTGTATCCTACCTTCCTTGCACTCACTGAGCTAATGTTTCATGTTGCTCAACAATGATGTGCTCCAGTCATACATGGTCAGTGTCATGCACTCCACCGCATAGAACATCAATGGCCGAGAGGCCTGATGGAGTGATGCTAAGCCTGCTATATTGCCCAGCATCAGTAAGATGGCCTTTAGGCCTAGTACCTGTATAGCGTTGGTGGGGACTTGGCTACCCACCTTCTCTGTCTCTGGATAGTAGTATACTGCGATGTACTCATCTATAGTCACCCCATGACCTGGCTCTCCACGGGCACGAAGGTTCACCGTCTCACCCCGCCATGATAGACCTGTGATAAAATAGATATCCTCCACCTCAATGGTGAGGGACATGCCGTCTAGCCGGAAGGACTCTGAGTCCGGATCCCAATAGTCTACAAGCATCTGTAGTAGTCCTGGTTTGGCCCTCAAGCCTCCTAGGCACCAAAACTTGTAGATTCCGCATCTTCTTAAAGCCTCTTGAGCCATTCTGTCAGCCCTTACTACTTCCTCTACATCACCATGCTCGCGTTCTCGCCACTCTAGCACCATCCTGCATGAGAAGTTGACCAAAATGTCCATTAGATTCATAAAAATCTTACTGCGCGGTGTCATACGTGGCTGTTTTCAAAATAGCCGCGTATGTACGCAGTTTCAGGCCCCTTTTCTGCGTATAGCCAGCCCTATACGCGGTAAAAACCCTTGATATCCACGTGGGTCGTGGCACTCATGTAAGTGTGGCCATTAAAAATTCATTTGACCATGAAAAATTATAAAATTTGTATTAAAATGCAAGCTGAGAACATGAGTAAGTACCTGGAAGAATCGGTTGTGAATTCCGCCGGCTGAATCTCCTGGAATTTGCAGTTGAATATCAGAGCTCCAATGGGTAAAAGTTTCAAATGATTTTATATTTTTTACTATTTATAGAAAAAATTTCAAATATTTGAATATTTTTACCGCCTTTCCTATAGTTTTGACCGTTTCTAACCTTTTTGGACCGTTTTTGACCTAATTTGTGATGTAGAAGACCGTTTTCAGCGATGTTTCAGCCTTTGGATGGACCCGTTCGTACTGATCTCAGGTATAACGTCTATACTGGCATATAGGTTAGGTTCACCACCGTTTGCATTGTGCATGACCTTATGACCATGTCACTATATCCTTAGGTACGAACCCACTCTATTATGTCACGGAACCTTCTTGCTGCTATAGAAGTGGCATGATGTGAGTGGTAGAGACTCACCTTACATGGGTACCCTAGTTAGCGCCTTATTTTCATTTGGTACCCATGCTGATGTTCTCAATTTAGGGTGTGGGAGTCCATTGTATAGTATTGCTATGACATTTAGCAAGAGCCTCATACTCCTCTTGATCTTATGCTGGCTTGTATCCCCCCGAACTCCCCTTATATCGAGTTGTGAATGCATTATCATGAGCTTTGCCTGTCTTATTGAGCTTTATGCCGGCTCCCCTGACATTGCGCTTCAGCCATATAGCCCGAGCTTGTCTCATGTCTAGCCATGCAGAGCCTCTATTTATATCTTTCGCAGCTTGATTCCCTTTTTTACCGGGAGGGGATTTTCCCCCGAGTGTCGATATCCTACACATGTATCCTTGCATTTAGCATAGGTATGTTCCACTGCTTGGAACTATTTTGTTTGTCTTTATGACACTCGTCTCCTCCTAGTTTGTAACTATAAAGCTAGTTTATTATTTTTTCAAGCTTTTCAAATAGCTGAAAAAGACCAAAAAAATCAAAAAACCAAAATGCCGGACAAGAAAAGATATTATCTTTGGCAGCTGTCGAGTCGTGTCGCCTTCGAACAGAGCACTGTATATCACATCCATTGGTTGGTTTATAGTTTGACTTTAGGAGCTGTACTCGTTATCTGAGTTTTATCTCCACCGACTGGTTAAACTTCCAGTCCCTATGGAGCCTCTATTGATGCCTCCTGCGTCATAGAGATGTCCCAGTTTGTATATCGAGTCTATTCTTCCTTCATTCAGTCACCATATGCCGTTATGCTCTTGTTCTAAGGAAGTTGAAACCTGAGTCGGCCATTCCTCACTTATCTTGACTTTGCATGTCGGCCATTCCCGGTACAGTTACTGGTTCGTGCACCTTATGATCGAGTTCTTCCATATTATACAGCCTTGCTGAGTACCTCGTGTTGGATGATGGGGGATGCCTTAATGCCCTCCTTCCAGCGGATTTCATCCCATCGACTTCAGATCATTTATTCTGGGATTGGAATCTAGAGTCATTTTGAGTTCCTTGAGACTTGCAGTCATTAGTGGCAGGTTTTCTCGCCATCGACAGTTTTGGGAATACATCAATGTCCCCTGATCGATGGATTCTCTCAAGTGTTCGACCTCAACACATTTATTCACACTTGTTAGTTTGCACTCTAGTACCTTGATTCCCATTTTCATTATTGGTGGGTGATCTCGCGTCTGTTAACGGTATACATCAATGACCGGTAATCAGACGATGGACTACTATGTTCGATCTTGACACCTCTATTTGCATAGTAGGACATGTACTCATAGCGGTTTGTGTAGAATACCTTCCAGATTGGTGGCATCCACTATATGCTACCTCCTTGATCGTGCCAGTGTTCATGAGATTTCAGCTCTCGTGACTTGTTCCAGTATATGTCAGACATTTGTAGCCACTATGGAGATCTTGATCTATTAGATATCTTCATCCTATGTGGAGATCATTGTACTTTGTATATCTTCATCATGGAGATTCTGATCTATGTATATTGTACGTGGCGATGAGCACATATGTTCTATCATGTTCCATGCCTATTCATGGCCATTGTACTCTTATGTATCCGGGACTGCTATGTGTATGTGCAGTTATATGCAGAGTTGTATTATGGTATTATGCTGATTGGGTGGCTGGTCTTCCATTTGGGTACCTTCATCACTTCACTTCTGGGATGGACTTATAATGTATTCCGGCCATCGTATAACCCCTCTGATCTCATACATTAGGGGGCATCTATTATAGCAGATTTCACCACACTAGGTGAATCACATATTGTATGGCCTTCCCCTATCCCGCTGCAGACTCATTATTCCCTATGGACCATTTATTGTCTTT
>LPNX010796265.1:15838-67702 GCA_001517045.1 Pseudotsuga menziesii
AAAGGTCCCTCATCTTCTTGCACACACCCCTATGCAACTCCATAGAGTAATCAACATTAATATTTATGCTTGCAGCAGTAAGAAATCAGCTCAAGATAGCTGCACTAGTTCAGTAAATCAACACTTTCCACTCAAACACTTCTACCTCTCACCTCCATCGAGTTTATTGTGTACCAGTTTCACTCAGAAATTTAACAAGTAAAGAATGAGAAGCCTCAGTTGAATTCAATGGGAATTTTTTATCAATATATGTATGTCTTTTGGGTCAGTTTTCACTTAATGATCCACTTGCTCTTGTTCCATTTTCTTGGGGAACATGACCACAAAAATAGGGAAGTTTCCTCCTGCAACAGTTAGAAGTAGTTTGAGGATGCTACCAAGTGTCAATATTCTCTCAACCCAACCTATTCCACCAAGTGGCTAGTAAAACACTCGTTTAATAGCCTCCTTAAGTTGTTGTCTCATCTTTCATTTATTAATTAATAAAATATTCAGCAATTAAATGCAATTATCCTTGACCCCACTTGGTCATTAATTACAAACTTTATAATAAAATTAAAAAATAATGACTCCTAAAACATAAAATGTTTTTGCAATTTGGGGTATGTGACATACACACCCCCTTAAATATAGCATCGTTCTTGGTGTTATTTAATTCATCGTCCTCAGAGTTTCCCTAGAATAGAATTGGACATTAGAGTAAATTTCAATTGAAAATGGGCCTCCTAAAAAAACTTAATAAAATATTAGTTAAAATCATAAAATAATATTTATTAATTTTGGAGGTAGAAAAGAGAAAAACTACTTTTTTTTGTATTTTCGACATATCTCCCTATGTTTTTACTCAAATTTCAATCAAGAGAGCTCATTGGATGTAGAAATAAATTCCCCATCCAATGAGTACCTACTCAGCATACTTTTGATGGACCCCGCTACCCCGAAAACAAGAAATACCTGAAAAAACGTGATGATGATGTCATCGTCACATATTTTCAAGTATTTCTTGTTTTTGGGGTAGTAGGGTCCGTCAAAAGTATGCCGAGTGGGTACTAGTTGGGTGGAGAATTTAACACTGCATCCAACGAGCTCTCCCGATCGAAATTTGAGTAAAAACACAGAGAGATATGTCGAAAATACAAACAAAAGAAGTAGTTTGTTTTATGATACCTATCCCCAAATTTATATTAAAAAAGTGTTTAAGACCTATATGGTATTTCAAATTTAAAGTGATTTCACTGGCTAACACATTATGACATGGAATTTGAATTAAAGTTAAAAGGCCCATTTTGAGTTGAAATTTCCTCTAATGTATGCTTCTTGCATATGACTTTCCAATTCTCAGGCGGCTTCTTTTGGACAAAGGTGCTTCCATTGCACCTTCATCTGCCCAATGGTGTGATTCCAAAGCAAGATCTCCCTCCTTTCGAGCATACAATACGGTTCCACCTGAAAATATCCTTCGGGTTCCACCTGCACATCATTCCAATTTATAACATGAGTAGCATCATGTACATATTTTTTTAATACAGAGATATGAAAAACATTATGAACCTTTAAATTTGGCGGTAAAGCCAGTTGATATGCCACCTGTCCCATTCTAAACAATATTTCAAAAGGCCCACAATATCGGGGTGCCAACCTAGCACAACTTCCTAACTTCAAAGAACTCTTTGTATGCTTTACCTTTATAAAAACATGTTCACCCACCTCGAACTATTTCTAAGTTCGTTTAAGATCTACTTGACTTTTATGTCTGTCTTGCGCAACTTTTAAGTTACCTTGCACCTGTTTTACAATTAACTCCATCTCCTTTAGTAGTTCAGGCCCTAGTACTAAGCTGTCAACTAGGTTAATCCATGAGATGGGGATATTGCACTTTCTTCCATACAGAATTTCAAATGCTCTGTATTTTGCTGAATCTTGGTAGTGATTGTTATAAGAAAACTCTACCAAGTGTATGGTAGTGATTGTTATAAAAAAACTTTACCAAGTGTAAATATTCCTCCCATTTACCTAGATGTTCTTTAACATACATTCTTAGCATATCTTTCAATTTGATTCACCCTTTCAGTCTGTCCATCCATCTGGGGATGAAAATATGTACTGAAATTTAAAGTAGTATTCAGGCCTTTAAATAAATACTTCCAGAAATTGCCTGTAAACTTAGGGTCTCTATCTGAAATTATAACTTTCGGTATCCCATGTAAACGAAATATTTGTTTCATGAATATATCAGCAATATTAGCAGCCTTGTAAGTGGTCTTTAAAGGTATAAATGAGCTGCTTTACTAAGTTTATCAACGACTACCATTATCGAATCATTCAGATTCTGATTTCTAGGTAGACCTGTAATAAAATCAAGACTAATTATTTCCCATTTCCAACTAGGGATGGGCAATGGCTGTAGTAAACAGGCTGCATGCTGGTGTTCATTCTTAACTTGTTGACATTCAAAACACTTGGAAATCTATTCTGCTAGTTCATTCTTAATGTTTGTCCAAAAATAATCTTTCTGTGACATCGTTATAGTCTTCTGATAACCAGGATGTCCTGAGTAAGGATTCTTATGAATTTCATTTAAAATCAACAACTTAATTTTAGGTACATTAGGTATATACAACCTGTTTTTATAAAGTATTAATCATTTTTCATTTAGACTATACCCCATACTTAAACTTTCAGTTAAATTGTCTGCCACTTTAGCTAGTAATTTCTGATAATTTTCATCCAATTTTACTCTTTCCTCTAGTTGTTCTTCTAAATATGTTTTATAAGTGCTGATTGTTGCTACAAAATTTAGTCTTGCATTTCTACTTAGAGCATCAGCGACCTTATTTTCTTTTCCCTTAATATGTTGTATCTTGAAAACGTACTCGCTAAGGAAAGCTAGCCACCTAGCTTGCCTTGCATTTAAATTAGGTTGATCCAACAAATATTTTAATCCCTTATTATCTCTCATTAACATAAATTTTCTTCTAATTAAGTGATGGTGCCACATCTTCAAAGCATGTATGACGACAGCCAACTCTAAATTGTAAGTAGCTTGGTTTTTTTCATGAATTTTAAGCTTCCTAGACTCGTATGCAATTATGTGTCCTTCTTGAGTTAAGACCCCACCTAGACCATCATTGCATGTGTGAGTGCATATGACAAAGTCCCTATTAGGATCAACAATTCTTAAGATTGGTGCAGTAGTTAATAATGTTTTTAGCTTCTTAAAACTTTCTTCACACTTTCGATTCCACTCGAATTTCTTCCCTTTCTTCTGTAAAGAAGTTATGGGATTTGTGATTCTTGAGAACCCCTCAATGAATCTTCGATAATAACCTGTAATCCCCATGAATGATCGCACGTCAGTCAAATCCTTTGGGACTAGCCATTCTTCAATTGCTTTTATCTTTTCTAGATCAACTGAGATCCCCTCTTTAATTACTATATGGCCCAAGTATTGTATATTATCCTTAAAGAAATCACACTTATTGAATTTAGTATAAAGTTGATGTTCCCTTAACTTTTGTAAAACAATTTTTAAGTGCTCCTCATGTTCTTATTTAGTCCTAGAATAAACTAGAATGTCATCAATGAAAACCACTACAAATTTATTGAGATACTTATGCAATACATTATTCATTAAACACATGAAGACGTTCAGGGAATTAGTGAGCCCAAATGGCATGACAACAAACTCATAGTGACCATATCTGGTCCTAAAAGTTGTCTTAAAAATGTCTTCATCTTTGATCCGGACTTGGTGATAAACAGACCGTAAATCAATTTTTGAAAATACAGTTGCTCCGTGCAGCTGATCAAATAGATCATCTATGCGACGATATAGATATCTATTTTTAATGGTCATTTTATTAAGTTGACAGTAGTCAATGCATAAGCGTAGAGTACCATCCTTTTTTTTAACAAAAATGACAGGTGCTCCCCAAGGAGACACGCTTGGTCTTATATACTTTTTATCAATAAGTTCCTTTAACTGTATTTTTAATTCATTTAGTTCCAATATATTCATTCGATAAGGGGATTTTGAGCTGGGAACTACACTAGGTACCAACTCAATAGTGAAGTCTAACTCCCTTTTCAGAGGCAGTCCTGGAATTTCTTCCGAATATACATCCGAATACCCCATCAATATTGGAATATCTTCCAGTTTTAGTTTATCTTCATTATTAATATGTTCTTCGTTAATTACAGTTACAACAAAGGCTTTACAACCCTTTCAAACATGTCTCTTTAATTGCAAGGCAGGGATTTGTTTAATAGTTGTTTTCCTAGGAATTCCTGATACGGTTATTGTTTCTCCTTTATTATTTATGCAAGTAAAAGTTTTATCGAAGCAGTTCAAAACTACTCTATGTTGTTCTAACCAGTCCATACCAATTAACATGTCATAAGAGCCTAAAGGAATTGCATTTAGCTTCACAGAGGTTTCAAACTGATTCATACTTACAGTACAGTCTTTTACAAAACTAATCACTTTTGTTTTTTCTGCAGTAGCTAGTTGAACTAACCATGACTTTGCAAACTTGTCTACTGATAAATTGCATTTTTCTACTAAACTAGGAGAAACATAACTCAGTTTATCCCCTGGGTCAATTAAGATAGAAATGGGTTTTTTATTTAGCTTACCTTCTACTTCCACCATGGAAGTTTGATAATCATCATGTCTGTTCTCCAGCGCCGTGTTGATCCTTAGAATCGCCCTTGCTAAGTCACCAACAACCATCTCCTCCTGCACTATATGAATGTTGCTGACAATCTTCTTTCTGTTAGGGCATACTGATGCATAATGAGGTCCATTACAATCCAAACACTTTAATGGTTCTTTACATTCATTATTCTTAATGTAGTTGCTATGATTATTAGTAGGTTCTTTACTTCTAGGGCCATTAGGGTTTGACTGTGAATTACCTTTATTTCCTTGGAAATTATTATTAGGAAAATTTTGTGTGTTACTATTCCTAAAATTGCGGTTAGATATGAAACCCTTCTTCTTCTGTTCAAAATTATTAGACCTCTTAGGCTTCTAGTTTGGCATACTTTCTCTTTTTTAGTTCTGATCATAGCAAAAATTTTCCTTTTGCATTGCCTCCTCAAGGGTTTTTGGATTATCATATTCAATTCTGTATTTAATGTGAAAAGGTAAACAACTTAGAAACCGTTGCACCTTAGGCTTCTCATCCACAATGTAAGGCATGTAACGTAGTAAACTTAAAATTTTACTACTTAATTCTTTCATGTTCATAGTTCCCAACTTCATTTCATAGAATTCCTTAGCTCGTTGTTCATAATATTGTTCTGACAGAAACTTATTTTTAAAGTATTTCTTAAAGGTACTCCAATTAATGTTATTTTCCTTAATACCTTTTACTCATTTTAAATTCTGCCTCCGTACATTTGCCTTTCCAGTTAAGCTGTAAATGGTCATTCTTGCTTTTAGCTGGTTGGAGTAATTATAGATTTGGAAATAATTCTTCATTCTAGATAGACATGCTTCAGATTCCTCTCCTTTCTCAGTTTCACTGTTGAAAGTTGGTAGTTTTATCTTCTTAAATTCTCCTGAAATTTCCTCATAAGGCATAAATTTTATTTTTCTAGAATGGTAATTATCCTCACTACCATCACTAGTGTACTGGTGATTCTTCCTGTGTGAATCACCATAAATTTCAGAGGACGAACTACTTTCAATTTTAGACTATTTGGAATTTTTATTTTTATGTTGGTAGAACGTATTTTCAGATCCTATCTGTTTATATTTTCCTTCACTCTAAAAGTTTTCCATCAGTATCTCGCTCAGCTCCTCCTGAGCTCTTCGAATTCTTTCATTCTCTTTTTTAACTGTTTCCATTTCAGTTCTTAATTCTTTAACAGTTTATAATAATTCTGAAGAATTGTTAGTTATTTATTCCTTAATCGGTTCTCTTCTAGAATTACTTTGTTCATTTAACGGTGACTCTCCATATGCATATTCCTCGAGTCTTTCCATACCTACAGTTCTAGCTCAGATAAATTTTTTGGTAATAACATTTCAAAAAAGAAAAATAATAATCAGTATGCATGCATTTTATCTACTATTTGTTTACACAGGTTGAGTCGCATTCAGGCCTAGTGTCTGAACGTGTGCTCTGATACCATATGTAATACTCCAAAATTTCATAAAATTTTAATTTTTTTTCCTGTGACAATAAATGTTTACAATCGTCGCTTAAGAGGGACACTTAACTGTTGACAGTTAACACACTAAGGTCTAATCTAGACACTCAAAAAAATTCATTTATTATTCTCAATAATTTGCATTCTTCACTAACTACATTAAAAATTTAGTGTTGAAAGATTTATTTAGTATGTACATGATCTAAAGTGGTATGAGCTAAAAGTAACTGTTTGTTTACTATGTACTAAAGTTTTTCTTTTGCTTAATTGAAGGAACTTCAGTTCATTTCCGAGGCTACTTAGCTTTTGAAGATAATGCAGTGAAATAATGATTCTTGTACAGGTTGTTTTTATAGGTATAGCATTTTGTTTTCCAGTTTTCAGGATCCAGACTAAATTATCCCAACATGCAAAATTAAAATGCTAGTATAATTATTTAACTTAACACTGAGTGTAAAGAAGGTAGGTATTGTCAAACGTAATTCCTTTCCAATTCTGGAATTTTGTTGAGTAAGTGCAAAACATTATAAGTCTATGTTTTTATCCTATTCTAGGAATAAGGATATAATGTTACCTATATAATTTATTTAGAGGCATAAGTGCTTGAGATTATTGGCAAAGTAGAACTTAAGTTCTTAGCCTAACTATACATATATCTTGCAAAACTTATAAATTGTCCTATTGTTGGTGAATTAGATCCTACACCACATACTACAATATATTATGACAACCTATGGAAAATAATGCAAAACCTTATTTACTTTTTCCAAAGTAACTACATCAGCCATTGTATTAGCTTACACCATGATATTAACTTTAACAAGTGTTATCCCAAAGTCTAAATATAGTTATAATGAATAAAAGAATAATCGATATAATGGTATATGCAATGTTTTAAAATTGATTTTTGCTAATGTAAAATAACATGTGTAATGTTTTTATCGCATGTTCTCTTGAGGTCAACGCGACTATAGAGAAAACTCTATCTAAATCCAAACAATTTGTATGTTAGTGGATTCGAGTTGGATATACATTAGTGGAAAGGGTTTTTTGGTGTTGATACACCCTACTACAAAATATTTCCAAGCCCTAAAATCTCGCATTATTACCCTATCCTTTGTTGTTGTTGAGAGTGCCTCCAGGCTCATGGCCTCATGGCCATTGGTGCCATTGAGTTTTCTTTGTGGGTGACTTAACTCGTGAATCGACTGGGCTGAAACCTTTGTTTGATAGCATTTTTGGTTACATGTGGAATTCGTTGAAAGTGAAGAGATTTGGGTTCATCTTAGCCTTCTTTGTTGCTTTCCCCTTCCTCGTCAAGGTCCTTAGTATACGTTTCTCCTGAACAGTTATTGTCGTTGTGTTTTTCTTTGTTGGTTCCCTTCCCATCCTTCGACATGGTGGTCTAGTGGAGGTTTGCAAAAGAAAAATTCATGGCTGTAAGAACTGATACCGGAACAGGTAACTCTTTATCTTTTCTTTTTATCTAAATAACTTAATTGTCAACAAGTTTCCATCTTAAACAATGAATATAACTTTTCTTCATTTTAAATGTGTAGGCTTTTCTACATGTGGAGTCTCACGACTATGAGATGGAAGACTTCGGGGGCCTCTTTGAATTTTCATAAACGTCTTCTGAGGCCTCTTTGAATTTACATAACACTTGAGCACTTGTATTTTGATTATCTTTCTTGTTCATTTCCCATTTACTTATACTACTTTAGCACTTGTACATACAACAATAGTTAGTGGAATGTATTCAAGTATTTTTTTCATCCATTTTAGAGCCTGAGATTTCATTGTCATGTTGTTCAACGTTTTAGCACTTGTCTTTCTATTCACTTTCTTTTCCATTTCCCATTTCCTTATATTGCTCTCATTTCATCCCAAACATTTGGTTGGTGATAGAACCAAGAATTAACAAGTTGTATTTTGGATTTTCTTTTCTAGTAAATCACTTTTCATTTCATATGATATAAAATAACTAATACCAAAATTTGTCTCTGTCCTTAACTGAATTGGTTTATGTATATAAGCCTCTATTTAGGTACAATGCTACCTAGTTTAGGTCTACCATAAAATATGTAAACATGGATTCTCGCACTACCACATCAATATTTTAGGGGAAGTTTCCTTTAGGTTTTGACTAGAATTGGAAATATTCACCTTCAAAAGAGATTTAGTGCATAATACCACATCGTAGTAATTTGGCTACAACATGCATCTCAACTAAGTAAATATTGGGTAGATAATTTAAGTCTATTGTTATTTATATTAGAAGGTTGTATTTCTAGAAACATTCTAATTATGTTACTATCTTGCTGTTTACTCTGAAGACAATAACCTGGTTTCTAGGCATGCCATTCCACCAAATCAAGGTGATGAGAAGACTTCAAATCTCACAATATTCCTTACAATGAGAAAGTTAGAGATCATTGTCTATAATCCAGAAGGTATGTTTGTCACGAGGGCATCCTTTTACTATAAATCTTTCCCAAATGCAATGCAATAAGTTTAGATTTCAAAGGATAAAGTCCATGATTGTATATTATATGGTTGACACTTATGATACCATATTGGAGTGTTCAACTTTGAAAATTCATGGTGTCTATCTCAACTGCATATTCCTAGTTACAAGCTTTTAGTAGTTTTGGTAATATTGATTTTGGTATTGGTACTAATTGCCATGCCACTCTGGTGCTTCAATTTGAGAGTACAAAACAATTAGCTAGATAAGTGATTAGAATTGATGAATTTGAAGATGAATGATTTCAAGAGATTTCTCTTCACTGCTTGCATAGAAAAAATCATGTATTCTGGATCAATGGTAATATCATAATGCAAGAGGGGATATCTCATGATAATGGTAGATACTATCCTCCACATAAAATTTAGGGTGTCTATGTGAAAACATGTTGTTTGTAGGAAATAATCTGCTCATGCAAGACAGAGTTTGGTTTAGAATCTAGAGTATATGACTACATAATTAGAAAATGTGGTGGGAAGGATGAAGTAGCAAATAATGCAAATTTGGGACAGACCTCTTGTTCTCAATCCTCTCCAAACATATACAACTGTGTTATTCAGTTGGAAGAGGATAAGTGCAATATAGTTAATGTTATCTCCAATGATGATGAATACACATATAATGGTGTGTGCAATGTAGCTTTTCAATTAAAAAATGGAACACTATAAGAAAGTGTAGATAGCATAATACTTACACATGTTTTCTTTGGATGAATTAAATTCTAGTGATTACAACAAATAATTTTATGCACTCTTTCAAACCTTAAAAACCTTCTTGGCCGAGGAACACCATCTATAGTGCACACCAATCACTTGCATAATCACTCTTTGAATTTACATAACATTAGGTCTTCTTACACATGTCATGATAAACGAGCATAAGGTCTTCACGCGAGGTCTCCGAAGACATAATCACGCTTTGAATTTACATACCATGATTAGAAATAGGTGAGTTAATCCTAGTAATATCAAGAAGTTACAGTATAAACAAGATTCCCTGTATCGTATCGTATCAGAAATAAGCCTATATGGATTAGCTTAGTAAGAGTGATTAGTCTGAACAAGGATATATGGTATCCTCTAGAGAGAACATGAGGTTGTTTATGACCTTTAGCAGATGAATAATTATATCTCTATAATTCCTTGTTATGTGATTACATAAACACATAGATGGAAATGTATTAGCATTGGTTTTCATTTTGCTTAATTCAAATAGAGTAGATAATTTAGAGGGTCCTAGAACATATCATACAGATAATTCAATAGACTGTAGGGGGTTTCAGAACATATTATAAATCAAACATAGGTAACTACATTGATTACAAACACATAGAGAATATATGCATAAAAACTGGAATGTGTGATTGTAAACTTGACCAGGGGTCTTAATCCAAGTCGAAGTTAAACACATCTAATATATACAATCGATATCATATATAAATTGAAGGTTTAATAAGGGTATTTATACCCCCCCACTTCTCACCTTCATCCATTCATTTTAAATTGAAATAGAAAGTGTTGGTTCCTGAGGTACAAAGTATAACCAGGGGGAAAGGGCCTAGAAGATAACATGTCAGCAACTTAATTCTCCACCATAGGCTGCCCTCTATTTCATCATATGTATTTGGAAAAGCGAAAGGAGGGTGAACATGTATGATTAGCATTGCATTAAGATGAGTTGCACACTTATTGATTGCATGGTAGGAATGGAAGTTATGTTGTAAAATGCCCATGCATAATAGATGACAATTAGAAACTGTAATTGTAGTTATGAGTTTAAATATTTATTCGAAGTAAAGACCAACACGGGTTTGCAAATCTGTATATGGTTGACATTTGTTTCCTAGGCTTGTAGAAGTTATTTCTTTTTAAATAAAAATATTACAATCAATATAATAGTGATATGTGAAGCTACGATGGTCAGTATGGCCGCCATTGGAAAAAGAGAAATATGCAGAAAAAAAAACAGTAGTGAAATGAGTATGTAAAGCCCTCTGTAAATTTTAATGGAGTGCTTCAATTACAATAACAAAACTATTTCGTAAATCCAATAGAGTTCTAGAGCTGAGAGGGATCGGTTCATATTTTAAATTATTTAACAGTCATGTTATTACAGTTTATTATTTAACAGTCATGTTATCGATTGATGGCGTTTAAGTTTTTTCTGCATAGAGAAGAATTTTAAAGCACAAAATATGTACAATAATAAATTTTAAAAAGGGCATATTCAACACACATTCGAATGGATACCTGGTTAATAATCAAATTTACAAATATTTTCAACCATCTGTCAACCAAATTTCAATAAGGTGATGAGTGTTACTTACCTCAACCACCGCGCGAGAGAAAAAGATCGAGACACTCCACTACCGCGAATCCTCCAGCACCAACACCAGGAAGCCTCCAACACCACCACGAACCCTCCAGCACCAGGACAGAGTCCTCACTCATAGTCGTTCACTCACTTAGACGGACATGACAGGATGATAGGATGAACTCTCCAACACCAGGACAGACTTCTCACTCACAGTCGCTCACTCACTCAGATGGACGAGGCCGGCCGACAGGACGAACCTCCTCACTCAGTAGACTCGACACGCAGGGAAAAATCGCAGAGTGGAAAGGACAAAATGGTAAACAGTTGTGCTCAGTTAATACATATATAACATTTTTTGGCCGAAATTCTATTCGTTCGAAAACATTTTTCGGCCGAACAAACGTTCAGCCGAAACAATATCTGTCGGACAATATTTTTCCAGCTATTGTTACAAAGCCCGCATAACGAGGTTCTCTGTTAAATTTAACATTCGACCAAACTATTATTTTGGCTGAAATTTAGTTACATTGTTTCGTTCAAAAACCTAAACTAGTTCGACCAAAAAGGAAAAATAGTTTGGTAGAAAGTGTTTGAAATATGGATTCTAAAAGTTGATTCTTACGGAATAGATACCCACATTCATGATTTCACCCTTATTAGCCTTATTTTGAGCAGGATAAGTATTAATTAATGTTCATTTTGTTTTTTCTTCAGTTTTTCATTTCCCCTGTTTGGGGGTATGATAGTTATTTTAATTGTAGTGAAGTTAAAAAAACTAAAATCTACGTCTATGAAGATTTTCTATGATCATGGACAGCAACCAAATTCTAGTACTAGCACTATTAAGACTAGAGTTAAAGGACAAAAGCACAGTATGTCTATAATGAACTCATAAGTAGATCCATGAGCTAAGAGAGTCTTTCAAACCCTACACCTCAATGGATAGCTCTCGCCATTCTTTTCTCTTGATGCAGAATATTCTCTTTAGTTCTCCGAAGGTGTTAAACACTCGTTTAAAACAAAAGGTAAGAGGATATGCCCTTGTCATAATAAACAATATTTTGTAGTCTTAGGACGCGGTAAATGAATATTATGTCACGATAAATTACATAAAGACTAGTATAACTAATTATATTATATTAGTTAATAAAAAGATTAAGATATGTCACTTTTGTAAAGTATCGTTTATATATATAAATATAATTTTTAAATAAATAAATTTATTATTTAATAATAAAATTATAATAAAAATACACTTTATTTTTGTAAAATGGATTTTTTTTAATTTATAAAGATTTTTCATATTTGTTTTTATTACATTTTATATTCGTTGTTTTTTTATGTAAGTTTTCCAATTGCGTTTCTTGACTCCCACCGCATACTCTCCATCATTCCCTATCGATCATAATCCTGGTCAACTCATATTTTATCATAACATGTATTTATAGTTAATTGTTACACATTTATTACTTATAAATATCGCAAAAAATATATATTTCCGCACGTCATTTATTTTTTCCGAGAAGAATTCCATTTTAACTCGTGAAGAAGTAAATCTCAAACTCTAGTAAATAAACATTTATGTTTGTTTTTTAATGCATAATATAATCTAACTTTGATATAATGTAAGCCTGTATGTCACTTGTGCATAAAATAAGTTTGATATCTGATAAGCATATATGTCACTTATGATATGATTGATATTTACATTTATTAATAATTACATTAAAAATAACTGTATACCTCGCTCTCTATAGTATAAAGAAATGTGTTAGGTAATAAAATATTTTTAAAAATTAGTTTAAATTTAAAATTTAATAAAAGAAATTAAAAATATCATACACCAAAAATCTATTTTATTTAACATTTTATTCATAAAAAATTGATTAATATTTTTATTTTCAAGCTTCTAAATAATTGAATATTTGAAATTAATTTTGTATTTGAAAAGTCAAATTTTATTGAAATATACGAATATAGATATAAACTCTCGTGGACGAACTCATATATTTAAAATATCAACATTTTCACAAAATGTTACACCTTATGACATTCTCATTTAATATTTTTCAGATAATTTAAATTGTAAGGTTAACATTCTCATTCATTATTATTCAGATAATCTAAATTGTTTCTATATAAGTTCTACGTAGTAAAAATAAATAAAAGATAATATATTATTAAGTTAATAATATAAATGATTAAGGTTTTTTTTTTAATTTAATATTAACTTTGTATACTTATTATAAATATTTGGTATGCGCTACCCTCCGCGGTGTCATTGGCATATAATGTTATTGTTTAAAACTTTTCGTTAATTACCTTCAATAAAACTGCTGCCTCGAATACTTTTATCTCTGTGACCCGAAAGGGAAAAGGCTCGTAGGATAATAAATTGTAATTTATTTATTTGGGTAGATCCTATTGATTTGACATTAATATTTTTAAATTAATGAACTTATTAATATTTTTTAATTTAATGAAATGTAATTGGTGAAGGTTTGCAATTTTAATATAAAACCAAATTAATATTAAAACAAAATGTTAATATTAAATTTGAATTGACAAATGGTTTTTTAATATTAATAACGATGAAGAAATTAGCATGTGTAATTTTTTCTAAATTTTAAATAAATTTAAATTATAATTTTATTTCTGATCATTTAATTAAAAAAAAATAAATTAGTTCAATCAATAGTATTAACGAAACATAAATAAAAAAAAATAAATTTAAAGAATTTTAAAAAATAATTTTTAAATTTTATAATACTTAATTTAATATATAAAAAAATTAAAACCTTTGGGAAATTATTTTATGCACTTTCAAATTAATTAAGAACGAAAGTAATTTCAGTGATTACAACCATGACGATAGCAATATAAAAATAGTTTAAAATTAATATTAATAAAAAAATTAAAATGTCATACATCAAAAATCTATTTTATTTCACATTTTATTCTTAAAAATCTAATTTTTAAGCTTGTAATTAATTGTAACTTTAAAATTACTGATATTTATATTGATAGACCTTTTTACTTGAGATTCGGAGTGGATTATAGGTTATGTTTTTTCGTCTACTGAGACAAGTGTACTATAAAAATTAATTCTATGGGAGTTGTATCACTAGTAGACATGCATGGATAACTCATAGTTGATAAATGGATAACCATCAATTCATGGTAGATAACTAGAAGAATGTGAGATAAAATAAAGAATATAAAATATAATTGATAGTTGATAAATGGATAAGAGGTAGAATGTCACTAATAACCGTTTAACTAGAAGAAAGAGAGTAATACAAAAAAAATCAAACCATCTCTCAACCATTTGATCCCTATAGAAGTGATCGAGCCACAAACTATGTGAGTGTACTAATTTAAAAGTCATCTGCATTGAAATATACTAATATAGATATATGCTAAACAAACTCATGTTTGTCAAAATCTTACAGCTTATGGAAGGTTAAAATTCTCATTTATTTATTTTTCACATAATTTTTAAAGTGTTTCTTAAAGATCTACTTAGAAAACAAATATAAAAAGTTTAAAAATAAATATATTTAAAAGATTCATCAGGCGGATAGGGATTACATAGGGTTCATGAGGGGAATAGGCATTACATGGTTGAGAGATAACAATGGAAAAGAAGACTATTTGGGTTTTTTTATTCCTCATATTCTTTTAGTTAACTATCATGTTTTTTTTTTTTTAAATCTCACATTTTTCCAGTTATTTGTCATGAACTCTCCCTTATGCGTTCATCCTCTATGAGTTGTCCATGCATCGCTACCATTCATTAGTACTAGTTATTTTTAATATTCTTCATCAGCTATGAGTTATCCATGTATGGGTACCATTTATTAGCTACTAGTTATTTTTAATATTCTTTTTTATATATAAATTGTTTATTTCAAATTTTCAAATAGTGTCATAAAATCAATTTTGAGAGTACATTTGACACATCCTCATATATATATGAGAAAACATAAACATGGTTAAAAATCAATATAAAAAATAGCTTGTAGTTGATAAATGGATAACATGAAGAATGTGGATGATAACATACAGCTAAGCATGAATAACTCCCACTTGAAACCATTTAACAAAAGAATACGAAGAATAAAAAAATATTTCCAAGCTTTCTTCAATTCAGTAACTATCTCTCAACCAAAACAGTGACTTTAACTTAAATGTAATTGATATTTTATGTTGCAGGCCTAAAGCTGTCAATGTTTTTGACTATGGAGCTCGTTTTGATGGTAAGCTTCTTTCACGTAACTTCATAATATTGACATTATTATACCTGCCTCAGCAGGTATATAGTAATCGATTGCAAGTCAAACTCTTTTGACTTTGTATTAGTTGCTCTCTTTAAAGGCAGGTATAAAAAATTAAAATCTGTTTTGCAAAGTATAACTTAGGGATTTGTAAAATATTTTATTTTATTTTATTATGTTTTGATTGTAAGCTTCTTTCACGTAACTTCATAATATTGACATTATTTTATTACATACATAAGGCGTAATTCAAACGATTAGAGTTAGTAGGTGCGTGTGCCCATCGAAGAAAATTGGAGGTAGGAGGAACGTTCACGTGTCATGATAAACGAGGATAAGGTCTTCACGCGAGGCCTCGGAAGACCTAATGTTATGATAACGAATTTTGTCTTTTTAGGGCTCACGACGAATAAAATGACTAGAAAACAAGAACCATTCATTTTTTTATTTTTTCTGTCGACTGGTTAGTCGATCGACATTGACATGCTGGATTTACATTGAATAGGAATGGCCTCCAATTTCCCGCTATATTATATCCTGTGTATGTATATATATGCAGGGGATGCTTAATTGTTATAACATGCTGATATGTATATTTATAATATGGTTTCCTTTTAGCATGATATAGGTGATAAGTTTCTCATCTTCCTCTCCTTCAATTGTCTTGTGTCTTGCGGTGGTGAGAATAAATCTCTGCTCACCTACCCACCCCAGGAAGATGCCTGCAACTGGAGATATGGAACGGAAATCCTGAGATATGCTTGGTTTGTAATTATTCAAGTAAGCCTTAATTATTATTTGATTTCAACGGTTCAATTCAATAATTCAAGAGATTTGATCTTTTTCTAAACTTGGTAGATCCTGTTTAAAGATGGATCTATGCTGGGTTAAGAATTCAACTCAATATACAATATCTCTCTATTGGTAGATATTTTTTAAGATGAATCTATGCTAGTTCAAGAGTTCAACTCAATATACAATATTCCTCTATTGGTAGATCCTTTTTAAGATGGATCTATGCTCGTTCAATTGTTCAACTCAATATGATGATGATGATGATGATTAAGGTGCCACACCAACTTTGGTTTATGGAACCTTAAAAGGAAATTACTTGGTTTACTTTAAAATCTTTTTCCTGTGCTCAAAAAGATTGCCAAGAAGCTTTCCAAGCTCACTCTATTTTTGGCAAGTTAGGAGGTTATAAAGGTTTGCATTGTAGCAAATACTATGAAACTCAATCTAATGTGGGTGTAAGCAATGCACTCTCAAAGAACCCTCAATTCTTCTCATCTCGATCAAATATATTGTAATTTAGTGTTTCAATAGTTCAATTCAATATTCAATATCCATTGGTTGTTCTAATCTTCATCAAATCTATTTGAGTTTATAAATGAGTAGTTTCAGGGTTTTCATAGTTCTTCCTCCATCAAAATTGTTGATATATAAATACACATAATGATAAACACAACTTTATACTACTAGCATGCATTAGTTACTATTGTATGAATACAGTTGTTGTTGTTTTGTAAAGTCGCTTACACAATTCTAAAAAGTGCTATATGACAGGTTGCACAAAACATGGAAGTTTACAACGTTTATTTCAAGCCTCCCTCATACCTACAAGTCATGTTTTCTAATTTGTTTTACGTATATCTTGTTATGGGTTTACTAAGGCCCACTTAGCCCTAAGGCTCTATGTGTGTGTGACATTACTTGGGAGACTATGGATATAACTTGATCCCATATTTTAAATGTGATAAGGCTTAAGCGACCCAAGGTATAACCTTGGTCCTAGTGCACAAATGTTAACATAATAGGGATCTTGTTGTTTTGATTTACAAGTTTATATATGTATGGTTTAAACCATAGTTGATCCATGGTTACTAGCAATGATTGACAGGTTTAAATGTATATGATCGTGGGTTATGATGGTTATAAAGTTGTTTGTATTGTGGTTGACTTGGAAATTGAAGGTGTTGTCCTAGTTGGGAGTTGACATTGCAACCATGCCTTAAAGGTTGGCTCAAGAATGCATCTTAGTCGTTCACGTGTACAACACATTTTTCCAAGGTTTCATTAGAATTTAATGTGTAATTTTGTTTGTCCAAACCCTTCATTTGGAGTTATTGGATCTGTAACTATTGGTAGTGAAACCTCTACCCTATCATGGCGATTCTATAGGGTTCTCCGTGTAACTCATTCCCTTTTTTAATCGCATTCCTTCTAGTTTATTTCCAAAGTGAATCGTAGGCCTTTCTTGACTCTAATGGCCGCCCATAGCTTGTTGTTTCACTCCAAAATGAACCTGGCCATTGTCTTCAACTTTGAACTGCCTTTACTAGGTAAGAAATACTTCTCAAGCTCTCCCAGGAGGTTTTCATGTGTCATTTTTAACTCTCAGGTATGAAAACTGATGTTGAATCTTTATTCTAGACAATGGAGTGATAAGGGCGTCCCTGGAGGAGCCGACCCTTGGCCCTCTCTGCAATTCCACTGGGTAAAAGACAGACTACACCGTTTTTACACTTGTTCAAATTATTTATCAGTATGGTTTTGACTATGGCCAGTTGGTTGCAGGATTGCGAGCATTGGTGAGGATGGCGAAAGGGTCACCTCCTTTGAGGCCCGCGCCTTAGAACACCAAGGTAAGCAATATCAAACCCTTACACTATTTTAATTTAATAGTTTAAACCAGAAATATTACTAATTGTTCCATGTATTTCTTTAGCAGGTAACTCTTGGCTGAGTCTTGGAGCCGTGAAGAGGTTTCAAGCTTCCACCTTCCTCACACTGAGAAGTTAAAAGGGTTTATTTTTTGTTCAACACTGAGGGGTTTATAATTTAATGGACAGAGGGATTCCCAGCCCTTCTTTGTTCCAACGTTTATTTCAAACTTGTTTTTTTGTTTACTCTGCGGATTGAGAAAGTATCGTGGGTGCCATCGTTGATGGGCTTACCAACACTTTGTTAATTTGTAACTTTAAATGTTAGGGTTTTACTAGATAGTGGATGCCATCATTGATGGTATTACAACCAAATGGATTGTGAAATCATTGTTTAACATTTGATGGTATTAACGTTTATAAATATTAATCCAACCCATACAGTATTTGTGATTTTTGTGAAGTTTTTGGAATCACCTATCATAGAATTATATCGTGGTTATAATATATAATTGTATGTGTTTATATTAATTAATTCTGATTGATAGATATGGTTCCTATACCTATTTAATACCCGGGTTTCCATCTACGATGGAATTACTGCCACATATTGGATTTGATAGGACTTGCTTGTTGGTTGGTTGATCGACCTTGACATGGTGGATTTACATTGAATAGGGATGACCCCCAATTTCCCGCTATATTATATCCAATGTATGTATATATGCATGGGATACTTAATTTTTATAACATGCTGATATGTATATTTATAATATGGTTGCATTTTAGGATGATATAGGTGATAGGTTTCTCATCTTCCTTACCTTCGAATGTCTTGTGTCTTGCGGTGTTGAGAACAAATCTCTGCTCACCTACCCACCCGAGGAAGATGAGAATTATCAACTATACCATGATAAACTTCATGTGTCTTGCAACTGAAGATATAGAATGAGAATCCTGAGATATGGTTAGTTTGTAATTATTTAAGTAAGCCTCAGCTATTATTCGATATCAACGGTTCAATTCAATAATTCAAGATATTTGATCTCTTTCTAAACTTGGTAGATCTTTTTTAAGATGGATCTATGCTGGCTAAAGAATTCAACTCAATATACAATATCTCTCTATTTGTAGATACTTTTTAAGATGAATCTATGTGGGTTCAAGAGTTCAACTCAATATACAATATCCCTATATTGGTAGATCCTTTTTAAGATGGATCTATGCTCGTTCAATAGTTCAACTCAATATGATGATGATGATGATGATTAACCTGCCACACCAACTTTGTTCTATGGGACCTTAAGAAGGAAATTCTTGGTTTACTTTAAAATGTTTTTCTTGTGCTCAAAAAGAATGCTAAGAAAATTTCTAAGCTTACTATATTTTTGGCAAGTTAGGAGGTTATAAAGGTTTGTATTGTAGGCAATACTATGAAACTCAATCTAATGTGGGTGTAAGCAAGGCACTCTCAGAGAACCCTCAATTATTCTCATCTCAATCAAATATATTGTAATTCACTGTTTCAATAGTTCAATTCAATATTCAATATCCATTGGTTGTTCTAATCTCCATCAAATCTATTTCAGTTTATAAAGGATCATTTTTAGGGTTTCCATAGGTCTTCTTGCATCAAACTTGTTGATATATAAATACATATAATGGTAAACACAACTTTATACTACTAACATGCATTAGTTACTTTGGTATGAATACAATTGCTGTTTTGTAAAGTCGCTTACACAATTCTAAAAAGTGTTATATCATAGGTTGCACAAAACGTGGATGTTTACACAGTTTACTTTCAAGCCGTCCTCATACCTACAAGTCATGTTTTCTAATCTGTTTTACGTATGTCTTGTTATGGGTTTACTAAGGCATGCTTATTGTAACACCCCAGTTTTGACCCCATTTGCATTTAAAGTATATGATGTAAATATTGTATTTAATTGTGGTGTGGAGGTCAAGAAAAAAGCCCCACCATCGATTTAGCATGTTGTATTTCGGCAAGTAAATTATATGTTGATGGTGTTTTGTGCCAGCTAGGCACATTATAATTGTACATCATGTAACTATGTAATCAATAAAATATACCAAATCCAGCTATGCCAATGAGACCGTTGAAGAGAAGGGGCATGATCTCACAAGGATAAGGGGTGGGGGGGACCATTTAAACCTTTGGGACAATGGAGAAAATCCAAATGTCAAAGGGGAAAACCCATAAAGCTGTCAACCACCCTTTTTGTCTTTCGTGCCCAATCATTTAGGAAGTGGTTGATAAATTAATGCATGGGGATGGGAAGAGTATGGGAGTCAAATTCGAATTTGGGGAGAAACCCATTTTGGAAAAGTGTGTATTTGACTTGTTGGGCAAGTAAATGATTAGAAAATAATGCCCAAGCTATTTACTCACTCACACTCTTTCATTATTCACCATTCCCATGGAGGATTGGCACTCCCACATAGGTGAAGCTTGCTGAGCTCCTTCCCTCACCATTTATGCAGTTAAATCTCGTTGCCATGGCTGGGAAACCTGATTTTGTTGTCTTCAATGGACGAGAGAAGAGACCCATGATTTTCGGGTTTTAAGGTGACGTTTTTCCCTCTACTCATGCGGCTAAGTTTGCTGGGCATTTTTCCTCCACGATTTTGTGGTTTTCCTCATTTTCCCATGCCCAGAATCTATCCATTTGGGTTGCTTAGTGGTTACAGAGCCAATTCTTCCTGATTTGGAAGTTTGGGGAGGTCGTTTTGTCCCCCATGTTTCCCATAAATGTTTTCTGAGTTCGTATCTGCGATTTGGGTATTTATGGTGGTCATTTCTGCCCTTGAACTGCCCGTGGATGATTTGTGAAACCATGTTTTCCTTTAGAGGGTTGTTTTCCCTTTCAATGAATTGTTTTTGGTTGAAAAAAACATTTCCTTTCATGCTCGGCATGTGCATTTTGCGGTTATGTGCATCCTTGTGTTGGCTTGGCTGAGTAAGTCGAAGAAACCCATCTGTTAATTGGTTTGCTTGGTTGAGTAAGTCCAGGGAACCTAGCTATTAGATGGGTGACTGAGTTGGGATGTGATTGGTTGGCTTGGTTGAGTAAGTCCAAGGAAACTCCATGTTATTGGTTTGTTTCCCCCACGTAGTCTGTGAGACCCAACTGTGGGTGTATGGTTTTGCTGCATGTAAGCCTGTTGTTCCCTTCTTCCTTGTGGAATAATGCCCGGCTTGGGGGTGGCAGCGTTGTTGAGAGATTGATGAGCACGTTGTCCTATGGTTGGGTGGAACGGTGCAGCGACATAGCTGGTTGTAGGAGGCATCAAGATTCAATTCAAGATAACTATTCTTGTGCTTTATAACTCCTGTAGTTGTAATTGTTTTACGAATGACAATATGAAGAATGTTGAAATGTGTTGAATGTATGTGATTGATTCTTCTATTTACTTATTTATGATTAGGCATTTGCATCTGTGTATGCTTCATTATTCAATGCAATTGTAAATTAGCATGTTCACGGGGCTAGATTGCTCGGATCCACAGTGTTGGTTGCGTCCTCTCCGCGGTCAAAGGGGAGGGGATGTGACACTTATCCTTAAGGCTCTATGTGCATGTAGCATTACTTGGGAGACTATGGGTATATATTGATCCCATATTTTAAATTTGATAAGGATTAAGTGATCCAAGGTATAATCTTGCTCCTACGCTCGAGAATAAAACTTATTTGAGAAGGACCCAAGGTCTAACCTTAGTCCTAATGCGCAAATGTTAACATAACATGGATCTTGTTGTTTTGATTTACAAGTTTATATATGTATGGTTTAAACCATAGTTGATCCATGGTTACTAGCAATGATTGACAGGTTTAAATGTATATGATCGTGGGTTATGATGGTTATAAAGTTGTTTGTATTGTGGTTGACTTGGAAATTGAAGGTGTTTTCCTAGTTGGGAGTTGACATCGCAACCATGCCTTAAAGGTTGGCTCAATAATGCATCACAGTCGTCCACGTGCACAAGATGTTTTTCCAAGGTTTCATTAGGGTTTAATGTGTAATTTTGTGTTAGGTTAAAAGTGAGCAACATTAAATAACAATATGCGAGAAAATAAACATTACAAGCAACATTCAAGATAGACACACAATATACCCTAGAAATCCCATGTGGGGAAAACCAACACCAATGAAGATCTTCATTACATGCCCAAAACCGGCCATCTGGGCCAAATGAACTAACCACCACTCACCTCCAGGCCTATCTACAATGGAGCCTCCTCAAGCCTTATAAATTCTTAATCACATGCAATACCATGGGACAATACCATGGGCTACAACAAACCATGTGCCCAAACCATGTGGAAGACCTAAAACAAGTTTGACTCAATCTCGAGTCAAGGTTAACCCTAACAATCCCCCCTTTAAACTTGACTTGGAGTAATCACCAACTCCCCTCAAATATTTATCGAGGAATCTTACATACACCCCCCTATCACCTAGGTCTATATATCAACTTTACCAGTGAGTTACCAGGGGTATGCATGCCTTACTAGGTCTTACAGCCATATGCCCATTTACATGCAAACCGCTCCATTACATTTTTTTTTTCATGTGCCTTCATGGTGACCACCATCACCATCTGTTGCTTCATCCTCTCGCTTTCCATGATCACTTCCTTGCTTGTCTTTTACCATGCTCCCTTTGTACCTACATCCAAACTCTGTCATTGATGTCCATATAAAGAAAAATCCATCTACCGGATTACATGGGTCATCGACCGCTGTAACCGCCAGTTCTCTAGGAATTCTCTTCGCATCCATGGCTCATTAATCTTGGTCCCAAAACTGAGATTAAACCATCTCACATTTCTCCCGCAATCGAAGACTCAGGATCGCTTTCACATACCAGGATAAAGAAAACTCTGCGCTGTCAGTCCATGTTACCACACGCTACAACTCCATATTGTTTTCTCATATTTGTAAATCATGGAAATAGTTCCACTCTCTAGACTCTTAATGTATGATTGTGACTGGAAATTGTTTTTTAGGTTTGTTTTAGAGAGTAATCTCAGCACTAAAAAAGTATAAATGCACTCCCGATAGGGGGAGATAGGAGTTAGCAAGTTGGTTAGGGAAACCTTTCAAGGGATGAGGCTCTTTATTGTAAATAAGATCTGATGTCCATGTTATGAATAAAATTGCAGAGGAAGGATTGTATTTCAAGATAGAGATTCCCGTGTTGTTGCTTCTTTCAATATGTATTTTCTTTCGCTGAAATGTTCATCCTATTTTTATTCTTGTTTGTTAATTTCTTTCATGTCTGAAATGAGTGTATAATAGTTTGGAGTTCATACATGCTATGCTCCATCTGTTGTTTTAGACATCCATTAAGTTTTCTTCTAAAGTTACGTAGAATTCATCTTGTTGGTGCTCTGCATGATGGGTTGTTCCCTCTCATCTACTAGTCACCTGCTACATATCTCCTGATTACAAGATCGATGACTATATTTCCTCTATTTGTAACTTCGCACCATTCTTTACCTCCTGCAAGTGTTCCTTATCCGGACCTTCGACTCCATTTCCAATGGTCACTTACCCTGATAGTCCCACCTGCATCTCACATCAACGTACTTTGTTCCATTCAGGAGTCTGGCCTCCTAACCACTCTTGATCGAATATCCTACGTGAAGTAAACTTGAAAAAAAACGAGAGATCCGTCTCTGACTGCACAAGGCCAGAAGTGTAGTCTAAAGTGGTTCTGTTGTTGCCCAGGAGAGAGCCCTTTTTTCTGCCCAACCTATGGGCATGATCCCGACACTAAAAAACTGGCACTGTTGCCGGGGACGAGATGCAAGATCGTCATTGAGTAGAATGACATAGTTTTAGATCTGGTTGTTGATGGTGAACAATGATTAGACATTAAGAAAGTTGAGCACTTTTCACCAGGCGACTCCACTCTTGAAGGATTCAGGCTTCAACGACTCCACTGGTGGTACAACCCAAAAATCAAATGGCCAGAAAAAATGGGTAGGCTCCGTCTGCAAAAACGAACCCCTTGTACGGCCCAAAAATGCATGGTAAAATGTTAAGATGCTTGAGTTTATGTTTCTTCTAAGAGGTGTTGTCTTGTCTTGTAAGTTTGTTCTTATCCTTTTCGTAGATTTATCAAAACAAACTTCTATGGTTCAATTCATTTAGAATAGAGCTATGAATATATTCCTGTTTATCCTTCTTTACAAACTGAAAGCATTGTATCGTCTTGTACATTTGGTTTTGACCCATATTTTTCTCCCAGGGCTCATGATGTTAAAGGTCACCCTTGTGAACCTCATGAAACCTCGGTCAATAGTGTAGCTATTGCGCCTAACCTAGTCCCTCCTAGTTTTCCAATCCGGTACAAACCACTACAATTGCCTCCTCTCCTCCATGATTTTCCTACGAAACATTACAAGTATCTCCCTAAATTTGATGGAGAATCCAAAGACTTCACTACTGAGAAACATTTACAAGCCTTTGAACATTTCTCTGACCTTTTTGAGATAGAACATGATGATGTCTGCATGAGGGATTTTTCCCAGTCTGTGCAAGGAGATACTAAAGAATGGCTCAAACACTTACAACCTAAGTCCATCATTACTTGGGAAGAGTTTTCTTGCACCTTTTTAATGTTTTGGGGTAGGAGAAGGCCACTGGATCAAATACTTTCAGAATTTTATTCCCTGAAGAGGCAAGAGGGAGAGGCCATATCTAGTTTTAACAGAAGATTTGCAAGCTTTTATTATAACATTCCTAAGGAATTCCAACCTCTTGAGAACGCTGCTAATATCTATTATGCAGCCACCTTTCCTCCTGAGCTGTCCTCGCTTCTTTTGGAAAGAAAATCAACCACTCTGCAACATATGTTTACTAATTGTTTGGAGGTTGAGGAAACCCTTAAGATGTCCAAAAATTTGTCAAGTCAAGACAACCATGGTGAAATAAAAGATACATTAAAATTTGTTGGGCCCTACAAGCAGAATGGGAAAGTCCCTGTTCAACTAAAGATTTCCCATAGTATACAGAAAGATAATTAGCCCGATATAGGAGCCTATGGTTCTAAAGGCCTGTCTTCTGAAGATTACAATCTTCTCAGCATCGGATCTGTAAAGGACAATTTCAAGAAGGATTTTGGGGCGCCTATGTACGATGAATATGAGGAAGAGTACCTGTGGGCTATACCTGAAGAGTCGGTTATAGAACTAAGGCCTGCTGATGGAGAAAATCAAGCTACAATGAAAAGTCAGAAGGTTGAAATAGGACAAGGTGATAAATGTGCTAGAGGTGATAGCCTACCCTTGTGTTATTCATCTTCTGAATTAATACGACACATGATTAAAGCCTCTAAGCAAAAACTGAGGGAAAGGGAGATGGTGTAGTCTAGAAACCTATACGGAAGAAAAGATGATAAAGAGAAACAGTCATGCAATCCCTCTCCATTTACTGATACATCAGTAATTTGTGATGAGGTGTTGATTCATGAATAAGGATGCAACAGCCCTCAAATACATGCCTTTTTTAATGTTTTGCCTTCAGGAATATCACCCCATAAAGGAGGAGTATTCCTACTCGGTTTCATTGAAGAAAAGTAGTACCTCTCTCCTGAGGCACATGAAGAAAGTGAAGCTATCGTTGCAGAAATGTTGAGCAAAAAGATGAATGTTTCATTGAAGAAAGATTTTGTGGGCCCTCTTCTATAATCTTCCAAGTATCATCCTAACAAATCACCAGAGGAAGGGAGTTTCGGACAGCCTTCCCGTGAGTAGATGATAGAATATGCTAGAGGTTGCCATGTTTTCTATGACCCCATAGTAGAGTACATTGAAGGGATGGGTAAGGATGATGACTGGTCGCATCTCTGCTTTAAATATCAGTTTATTTATCATTGCCTTCTCCCATTATCTATTTCTTTTTCGTTCATCAAGCATGAAAAGAGAACAAAACTATTATCCAATTTGCTTGATTGGATTCATTGAAAGTACGATTTCACTTAATTAGACATATGCACTAAATTAGGTAGAGTATGTAGGAACAAATAAGCTTGGCAATCATCGATCATTTCCTTCATTACTATTTTAGTTTGTTTTCATTTTCTGTTGTAAGCATAGGTTTGCAGTAAAGAGCATGGTTTGCAAGAGTGACATAAATTCGCTAAATCAGTAGCTCAGAGCAGAATGGAGGCTTCGAAGAAAAAATTGGGGACAGTCCAATGGATTTTGAACTTGGTCTATGGGGGTTCTTTTCTACCTCGTTGGGAGTATAGAATCCCTCATGGAGCCAGCTATTAGCACTTCATTTGCAACAGTTGATTTATGGGCCTGACAGAGTTCGAGGAGGGTTCTATTCATTTGAACATTGTGTGAACACCCTTTAGGTTATCATAGGCACATTTTCCATGTTTTAAGACTGTTAGATAATGAAAAAAGGTCAATCTAGGGTGGTAGACTGTTAGATAATGAAGAAAGGTCAATCTACGGTGAAGACTTGAGGCAGCACGGATGATAGAGATAAGCATCATAGACCAATGATCAAGAATTACAAGGAAGAAGAACGACGATAGATTGTGGTTTTGGCCCAAGACACAAGAGAATGGTCAAAGTTTGACTTTCGTAGAGTCTGTTAAAATGGACAAACAATGAAAGGCCGAGATCAAGGCGAATCCCAATCGACGGCCCGAAATAGTTTCCCTGAGAAAACATGTTCGATAGAAGAAACTTACCCAAATCGTGAAATAGGTTAAAATGCAGAAGCATCTGACGACAGAGATGAGATTAGAAGCAAATCTATGGTCCCAGCTGATTTTGCAAACCATACTTGTGTAGATAAAAGTCATGATTTCAAAGCGTGAAAAGTGGTACTAGCTACAAATATCAATGGTAACGACAAAGAAGGGAATAGATATATGGTCTAGGTTCTCTTCGTGATCTGAACTAGCACGGATGACATCAGGGTCTCGATTCAAAAAGAGGTGGTAGGTCCCACTCGGATTGACGGTTACATGGAGAGGTCGATCATGATCAACAGGTAACAACACACCATGATCACTATAGAATTTGAGGCCAAAATTTGACGATACAATGTTTGAAATTCGACACTAACATGTTGGGTATTCGACACATACACTTTTTATTTGTCGTCGGTGGCGTAACGTCGGATCTCTGACCGTAAACTAATAAGGGTCAAAGCTCCAACATACTATTGTGTCACATATTCGACCATTATTCCTTTTGAACTGCCAACCAAAATTGCATAAACCATTGGAAATCCCACGTCCTCTGACCCCTGAAGCATCGGCCATCCGATGGATAAAAGTGTCTGAGAAATGGTGGTGTCGTCGATTTTTAATTTAGACAGTGTCGGTACTCTGATGCACTCTGACACTAGAAGAGTCAGCCTTCCAATGTAGTACGACACTTTAACCGTTGGTCGTCCGATGGGAGGAAGTGTCGAAGTCATGGCATAGCCATCAGATGGGTTGAATGGAGTGTTAAAAGAATGTCAGAAAAGCGACGCATTTTGATGGATTTAAAAAAAAAATTCCAAAGATTTCACTTACAGCCACATGGTTTCAGCCTAGAATTTGACTATTGAAGGAAGCCTGGTAGCAAACTAGAGGATTCTATGTCAAGTATATATTTCATCCTTGCACATATAGTTATCACAACTACTTTACTCTTAACTTTATTTTTTGCAAAATAGAAAACCCAATATCCTCAAGAGAAGCACCCTCCTTTCTATTTATGGAATAAGGAAGAGAGTAATTACAAGCAAACCCTATACTAAGTCTACAAGTGGACCACTTAACAAGACAAAGTCTAATCTAACCAATCCATGAACACTTTAAGAGAATGTTCCTTAACTAGAGACATTACATGTGCTAAGGGTAGGTGATTACAACACAACTTCATGGTAGTGTGAACCACATGTAGAAAGGTCACGTAATCCCATGCCCGCATGTTCCAACTTACCCATTTAGAAATGGCCTATGTGACTTGGCTTTCGAGAGAGTTAGAAAAAGGTTTCTTGCAATCAAGTTTTCCTAGTTGAACACAATGCAGTGCTTCTCGGGGTGAGACTATTAGTTGGAAAGTTGAATGAAGCAGTCCCCATACACTGTCTGTGTCCCTAACCTCCATTTTGAGTTGACTAAAGTTAGAAAGGGTGGTATTTTATAACATGATTAAGATGAAATGGGTCTAAAGAATTTTTTTTATCCTTCATATGCATTGTGCTAATTGTATAAGTATCTACATATGTTTCTCCTTGTATAAGAAAGAGCTCTCATGCAAAGAGTGCTTTACATCCCCAATCTTAATAAGTGATGATGGAGGACACTGAACCTATAGAGTCTCTAAAAAGAGGGGACCAAAGGAAATAGCTAAGATAAAAAAATAACAGAAATAAACTTGCTGACCAAGAGGCATTCAATACTTTTAGAATAGTCTATATTTTCTCAAGGAAGGGATATAGAATAAGATTGAATCCTAAAAATACATAACCACTTCATATAGCAAAGAGACAAAGAAACAATAGAGTATGTTACCTTAAATCATTATTAATAATGTACAGTAGATATTTAACTTCACTCTTGCAAATTCCAAACAACCAGTAGAATAGTATAGTAGAATAGTCTAGCAAACTTCCAGGGGATCAATACTTGTTTTCATAATTATAGTCTTAGGGTAAATAGTAAATGGAATATATACCTCATTTGGCACATTTGCTACTTTGAAATTTCCTTCAAATTCTGGTTTTGGAGTGTCCTCCAAGTCTTTAATGCCCCACCCCTACACACTCAGGAAACAAACAAAAAGGAATTGGAAAACTAAAGAAGAGCAACAATGTTCATAACAATGAATGCAACATCAATCCGCAAACAATAAAAACCCCAAAACATAGCTGAAAGAAATCCCAAAATAAAGGATAGGCTGGCCAATGGGCATAAAACAATGCCAAGTGTTTTTACCTCTCAATTTTTAATAAGATAGCCTTGCCCATCCACCATGTGTGAAATCATCATTATCATGTCATATTCAGCATCAAGGAACTTGAAAGGAAGCTTGGTTGTCTCTATATCAAAAGCACACACACTAAATTCAGCTCGTTGAAGAAGATCTGCTCTATTTTCCAAGGTAACCTTTGAAGAGTCCACTTTAATAGTGTACCATTGTCTACATTTTGCATCCGCAGGATTGCAAAATCCATAAACAAGTAAAGAATGAATGCTAGTTTTTTGGTATATAAAAACTCTTGCTGCAAAGGCTATTGAATGTGGACTTATGATGTAGAGACAAGCCATTCTCTGTTCAAAAGCATCTTGAAAACATTGAATGTGGACTTATGATGTAGAAACAAGACATTATTTGTTCAAAAGCATCTTGAAAACATAAAATCAAGACATGAGTGTGTTGCGAAAATAAATGCATCCTGCTACAATTGACCAAGTATTCAAACAATCTATCTCCAAAGCTATCATGCCCAACCATTTATATAAACATGTTATATAACATCTATCATTTACTAATTCAATTCAAGTAACCAAGTTCTTTAAAATCCTCAAGCAACATTAAATGACACTCAATTGCTTAATCTAATCAAGGAATTTAAAATATAATGATCTAACATAAATTATGTAAGCAAAAAATTATAATTAGTAAGAATATATCACCTGATAAAACATGGATAACCAAAAATACTATGTATATGAGGCCATCGATCTAATCAAAACTCCATTTCTTACCTCTTAACTATGGAAATGTTTCTCAATGCTATCTACAACAAGTTCCAATGGAGTCAAATAGCAATAGTGAAAATTGCATAGTAAAAATATAGAAATAGATGTTTTTTAATGTATTCTTCCTTACCATTCATTGAGCTCCTCTCTGTTTTAATAATTATTTGATATTCTCTACTAAACAAGACCAACCACGTGAAGGTGGAAGCTCTTATGGCCCCTTCCCCCCTTCACATCACTCTCAACTCCCCAAACCCAATGCCTATACTTGCAAATAACAATTTATTTCACTATTTCACAATGCAAATAACAATGCATCTACAATGCAAATTATTTCACTCAATAGTTGAAAAATGCTTTCATTAAATCATTCTTTATAACATTCATTAAACCATCCAATCATTCAACAGCCAAAAAATCCATTCATTAACTCATTCATTAAAACATTAATTTAGTAAATGACAGAAAAAAAAAATATCAATAAACAATTAAGTAAAGCATTCATTCATAAAACAAAGGAAAAAGCATTAATTTTTTTTATATAAATAAGAATTACTGAAAAAAAATTTAGTCACTTCCTTTTTACTTTTCTTCTCTTTAAATATTTATTTAGAGTCACATGTTTGGGAATCTGATCATCGGTATCCCTACTAGTTTGCTCAGAAGGTTGAACTTCAGGCGAGGGGTGATGAATTTCTGCAATAATGTCAAAATCTTTCGTTAATATATTTATATTTTGATAAATACAAGTAATTCATTAAAAAAACATTATGAATGTGTGTGTTTACCTACCATGTGCACATCAACATGTTCAACATTATCTCGTACTGGCCCAACCTGTTCTCGTGTTATGATCTGCAGCTACATGCTCTGTAGTTGAATTGTGTAGAATTAGAATTAATGTTCATCATCTCCAATGGTCTATAAAAAATAGTAGCACATTAATAAATTCATTACTAGGATGAGAAGTATGATCTTCATTTAGTTGGTCATGTACTTCATCCTCGACATGAACAGGATCGTTACTTTCCTGCACAAAAGACAATAAATAATTTACGTTAGTTTATTTATAAGGAACAAATTGCATAAGCATTAATAAATTATCATTAAACTATACAGTTGTCACATACCTGGGCACCAGATGGATCAACAGAAGATCGTGCAATATTCACAGACAAGCTTCTCCGGCGTTCAATAACTATGTCAAAGCCATGTTCGAAGCCAAGCTTCATGTAATCTGCACTAGGAAATTCTTTGAACCGATCGGCCTTCATATTTGCATGATGTCATTAATTTTAAAGCCTTCTGTCAGAACAAAAAAATAATAATAATACATATGATATTTGGATGTGGATTCAGTTTTTGCGATACTTACATATCGGGCCGCCAAGTTGGAGTAACCATAAGGCCCAAGCTTGTGTTGGCCAATTTTTTCAATTCTTTCCTTTGTGGCCTTAGATGTGTCTGAGAGCCTAATTAAGTTTTTAAATAAATTAGTCTATGTACCAAAATTGATATAAAAACTAGTAATAATAAGGCTTACTACTACATTTTGGAATGAATTGCATACCCCCCTGTTCCACCTAGTGGTATCTTTCCTGATTTTCTTAGGCCCTTCTCTTTTCCATCTTCCACTAGGGCTTTCCACTCCATAGATGGAATCATTGGAGGGCGCTCATACCTAGGGTTCTTTTCTAGGTGAACCCTATATTGGTCTCGGACAATCTTAAGATGTTTTCCAGCCTTATGTAGTACCTTTGATGTATCAAAGGTATATTTTCCAAACAGACTAACCAAGCGATTAGTCAGATCATCTTTTAAATCTTTTGGTTGCTTGTTCCACATTATGCAGATGGTGGGCCCGAAGATCTCCAAGGCTAAATCATATAGATGTTTATAAAATATATCCTTTCCTACAAAACATTATTGCCATCATTAGTGAACATTAGAAAATATTATCGGTATATTAGACACAAATTATAAAAAATAAATTGAACAATCTATAATGACCTGGAATCCTCTCTATCTTTATTGGAAGCAGTTCTTCATTCACAAAAAATGTACACTTTATTGAACCAGTGCTAGTCACATGAGAAGATCCAGGAAATGCTTCCACATCTCTATCTAACCATGCATCCACCCCTTCTTCTACAACATCTGTTGTGGGTAGGGAACCATCGGCTTCACCCTCCGCTGCCCTCGACGGTGTCACATAGCATGTTGTCGATTCTTTAGTGGACAATAAGGGAGTAGTATGTGGTGTACGTGGAGTGGTTTGGTCACTGGGACCAACATTTCCTTGACCACCACTGATAATCTCCATAGCACGCTGTAAATTAAACCCATTGTATTATAAGTTCAACAACATATAAAATTAAATATTATAAAGTTTTTATAAATGAATTTACATTTTTATTCGATAACTTACATCCAGTTTTTTACGTTGTTGTAATGACAATTGAAGCCTCTGTTCGAGCCCTTCTGTTAGTGGAACTACCAATGTCAGATGAACCAGTTCCTCATTTTGTTTTTCCCTTGTCCTTTGTAGCACCCTCAATGGGTCTGCAAACTCTCTAATTTCACTATCTCTCATCAACTGAGAGATCTCATTCTGTAAAGAGTTTTCAGACACCGTTTCATAAACAGAATCTCCTGTCTGCAATTGGAATATATAAAAATTTGCTTAGTCTTTGAAAATATAGTGTGTGCAAATAATTATATTAGGGATTACATCTAGGATTACCTGACGCCTAGCTGAGGGCATGGTCTGATCAATAGCTGGGGATTTACCTTCATCAACCACCTGCAAAAAAGGTAGAGAACATTATCACAACGAACACAATATGTATAAGCTAACAAATAGAGAACAAAAACAAAAATAAACACTATGCTACATGTTTTATATGTGTACATTTTTGAAGTATTTAGAATGTGGAATTACATTTAGGCTAAATGGTTTCCTCGAGTCTCCAGTCGTCTGATCAACAGCTAGGGAGTTTCCCTGGTCAATCTGCGAAAAAGGTAGACAACATTACCATCATAAACACAACCATAAAAACGAAAGAATACATAACAAAATAAACATAATGTGTCATGATAGACATGTTTATGATTTTAAAGTATTTGAAATGGATAATTACATTCATGTTTGGCTGTTGCCTTGATGCTATACTCAACTGATCAATAGCCGGTTGGCTTCCCTGATCAACACTCTGCATGGAAAATCGATAATATTATAGAAATGAAACTAATATACTAATTAAAATACATAACAACGTATCTGTATGTCCATCCTAAAATTTAATATTACATTGACAATATCGATGTATACCTGCTACCTTGACTCGGGTCGACAAACATCTACGGAGATGGAGGTGCCCCTGAGAGAACCCTCCATCAAAAACATTCTAAAACTTACATAACGAAACATGAAATTAAGTAGATAATTTCAATTATATGCTAACAAAAATTCCTATAGACGTTAAAATAATTAATAAAAGGACTTATAAATTGTTTGTTGTACCACAACCATACTAACATTGTTTGTCTCTATACGGTTCAAATTGTAATCAATAAGCAGTTCTTCGCCAACAGCTATTGATTTAATTGCGCATACAAAGAAACGGTTTCCTTCATGTGACTTGAATATGTAGTTGGGTTTCTTTAATGTAGACCTCGGTTGTGTACTATTTATAAACCCCACAATATTACCGGTTGTTCCTTTATTTTGAGCTCTGTCTTTTAGTTGTATATAATTCGCTGACAACCCATATCTATGCATACTTCGTGTATATTGGACCAGGTGCATCCAATCACTATAGTTATAACAGGGTCCAACATACTCCATCAATTATGTACATCTACCATATCCAACCTTTATGTTTTCCATGCAAAACAAGCCCAATCCATGCAACGAGGACGATGTAATTCTATATATCCTCTCATTCACACAAAAATTAGTGTTTACTTTAGGAAGATCGCTAGGCACCCATTGTTTCACTAGGTGTTGGTACCTTAAGGGCACATCGATGTCTCCCACTGTCTCATCATCATAGGAACATGACCCCCCTCCTTGGAGAAAAAAAATTCATGCGTTTGTCGAATTTTCTTCTGATCTTCTGACATCCAGTTGATCTAGCCCGTGTAGACCTACTGGATGTCTCACTTTCCTCTAGCCTTTCCAAACTACCTTCGCTGGAGGAAGAAAGGTCTGACAAATACCTATTTGGTTCTACCTGTACCGTGGCCAAAAAAAAATTTGGCATAAGCATAGCAGAATACCAGCAAAAAAACGTGGAAAGACTTATAAGAAAAAAAACTTTGAATGACTTGTAAGCCAATAACTTGTTAAAGAAAAAGCTTGTCAAGAATGAGTCTAGTTAATAGGTGTGGGAATTTGGTAGCCCTAAAAATTCTAATGTATGCCCCTCTTTTGGTTACATACAAGTCTCCATTCTAACTTATTACTTGCATTGCCTTTTGCTAACATGAATTGGGTAGGATTCATAATCTTCAAATGTATGCTTGTGGCCATTGTACTTTATCCTTTCAACATTGTCAATCTTGAGACGATATGTTATGCATATGCATCACATATAACACTGCAATTTATGCCAATATATGTCTAGACAAAACCTGGAGGTTCTCCTTTAATGGACTATCTCCTTCAAACAACATATCTCCTTTAAGTGGTTTTTAGTTTTCCCATGAATGATTTTCTGATGTTGTAGATGATTTTAGTTTTAGAGTGGATGTTTTAACCTCTGTGCTACTCTGAAGTGCATAAACCAGCACTTCAGAGGCATATTTCCTAGTGGTGGTGAAGACCGGACATTTCCAGATCTGGCTAGTTGGCACGTTAAATACATTTATATCAGTCTGTAATATTTGTTGATTTATTCCTTTTAGCTTGTCTTGATGATGCTTGTTTTCCCATATTAATTTTCAACCCTAAGGCAACACTAACTTTTTTTCCCATACTAATTTTCAACCCTAAGGAAACCCTAAGGAATACAATTGATCAGCTTCATAGGAATACTAGACAAACATTCAAAGGTAACACCTCTAATCTAGGAATCTTGACTACATGCACATCACTAACCTTCAACAGACTGAGAATTCAAGCCTAATAGTGAAGTAGTTAATCCAAAGAAGTAATAAATAAGAGAGATCAGTAATATGAGGGGATCATCCACCTCAATCATCCAAAGGATGCCAATATCAACATCACATAAAAGACTCAAGTGCTAAGGGATAGAAAAGCTGGAAAGTGCCCTGACCAGTACATTCACCATCAGTGAATTCAGTAAACTGAAAATGGCCTGAGGCTAAGGTTAATGCTTATTTGGATAAGCTATCATCCTTACTATTGTGTTCTCTGAATATGTGAACTGATTTTAGCTGGATGAAGTAAGGTTCCATATCATGGATACGTTGAAACCAACCATCAAGTGCAAGTAAAGTTAGTTATGATATTCTATTGAACCAATTAATGATGGTTGTGGAGTCACCATGAATGTGCAGAGTGGGAAGGACCATGGATTTAGCACAATAAAGGAGAGTCCATAAATAAAGTAGTTCAAATATGGAGATTGTACTCAGACCAACACCCAATTTGAAGCAAAAATAGTGGTCCTGGGTGATCAAAAGATAAACACCTATACCTCCAATTTGATTGGTTGAATCCCCATCAAAGAAGATGTTGGTACAATTATCGAAATAGTTTATTTAGTCAAAATCATAGGTTTCCTGGAGTTGAATAATGAGTACGGGCCTCCTCCTAAGGCCGGGTTTAATGGTTGTCCCGCGAACACACCTAGCAGCTCTTTATCTGGCAGAGAAACTGGAACCCTATTCTCAGTTATAGCTATCTAATTTTCCAGCATGTTCTGCACTGTTTCTGGGGATGGTATACCGGTAATTTCCGATGAGGAGAAGATGTTGAGCTCTTGTTGCCATGGGTCAATAGAGTTGTCTGCCATGTCTACGGGACCTACTCCCAAATTCACAACAACTTCCAAATTGAACTGAACTGTCGAAAATGAAACGAGTCGCGACAATGTTCAAATACACTTGTCATTTTTTATTATATATTATTATATATTATATATATATTTTATTATTACTTTATATTATATGTATTTTATTTTTATTATATGTTATTTTATATTATATAAATTGCCATAATAGTATTAGGATATTTTTATTGGCTTCTTTTGGTTGAAAGTTGAACTGCCTAAAAGTGCACAGATCTCATCTAGGACCCTTTAAGATTCATAATAACAACTATTGTTATAGGATTTTATTCTCCAAACGAAACACCAAAACCATACTTATCGGTTAATATTTGTGTAGGGATGTGTTTCTGATCTTTCCCATAATTTATGATACTAATGGGATTGTATGCAAAAATTTATGTATGCCCTAAGAAATCTTATGTATGCCCCTCTTTTAGTTACATACAATTCTCCATTCTCACTTATTATTGCTTGCATTTCCTTTTCCTAATATTTCCTTTTCCTTTTACTGGCCTAACCCCTTTTCAACAATAATAGTTGCAAATTTAATCAAGTGTTTCTCTACCGAGGTGGCTGAGTCAACTGAGTTGACCCCCAACCGAGCTAACTCGGTGTTTGAAATGATTGGAGTGACAAGTTTGGTACCGAACCAAGCAAATCAGGGTATGACTGAATGGATCGGTAACAAAATGGTCAATTCGTCCCAATCCATACTAAATTGACCAAGTGAATGTGGGAATGCACAGGCCACACACATGACACTTCAATTCAAAAAACAAATTAACCTAGAAATATAAGCATCTACACTCTCAACCTACTTCATTGTCGAGTCAATTAGGTTTGTATAATTCCTGTACATCATAACACTATTTGGAGTAAAACACAACTTGCTTTGTGATGCAGGAGCATAGGCTCATGGAAACAAATTCATCCATGGCTTGATCAAATTCATATGAATTGAGAGACCTAGGGTCTCAATACTTGTAAACTATTTTATCTTGATTAAAAATTGAATAATATGGAAGAGGACACTTGTCCTTTCCACTTGTAAATGTTTGGATAAGAGTTGTTAGTTTGTTAGTCAGTCACTGATGACTCGTAGGGTTCAGTTGAGTTTATTAAGGACTTTGTTCCTTAATTATAGGATATGTAAATAGAATTAGAATAGAACTAGAGGTTTATTTAATGCATATCCAAATCATTTAGTTAGGTAGCTTAGGTTAGCTCGAGGAGCTTTTTGTTAGCTCATTTTGAGGTGAGGCAACTCGCAGAAGCTTGGGTAGCTCGAGAAGGATAGAGAGGGAAGAGAGAAACTAAGGGTTTGCCTGAAATTCACTTTCTGAATAGGGTTTTTGTAAAAATAAGGTCTACATAGAGTTATGGAAATTGGTTCCTGCATCAGCTGCCAAGCATGTAATATCTCTCATGAAATGGACCAGCTCAATGAGTAACCTTCAAGCATGTAATATCTCTCATGAAATGGACCAGCTCAATGAGTAACCTTCAAGCATGTAATATCTCTCATGAAATGGTGTATAAAATAGTGTAAGCATGCTTCAAATGATGCCTTGATGAGTAACCTCCTATAGAGTGGATGTTTTAACCTCTGTGCACCCACGTTGAGCTAATGCAAATCCAAAAGTTCTATACTCTGGATAAAAACACAGTCTCCATTTTAACACCAACACAGAGCATACGATGGCAAGCCAATGGGCTGTGGCACCATTGCTACAATGGCGTAGACCATGGCATAACGCCCGAAGCTCTAGAATATTTCCTGACTTAATTTACAAAAAATAAAATCAAAGTGTCATACATACTCCCAAATCCAAACCATTATTAATGCACAGAGTAAATCCCATAGGATGAAAGCCACGAATCGAACCGAGTAAGTGAGCAATTCAAAAGCAGCATTAAATCTACTACATAGTCCCAAATCTTTACCCAGTATAATATTTTATAAACGTTGAATGAAATCGTATATACCAAATCACATTGCAGTCCTTACATAAAAGCCAATGCGCAATGTATTTACACAGTGAGGCACAAAGCCTCTTTTACAATAGTCAAACTATTAAAAATGTTAAGTGGCAAAGTCGTGAGCTATGGCACCATTACAAGTAATGGTGCAGCCACAGCCCAAAGATGCCAAACCTCCCAACAAGAGTCCATTAAAAACCAGAGCAAGATACATTATAAACCCCGAAGGAAGAGTCAACAAGTGCCACATGAAACCTCAACGCAATAAATTTTTCCAACTTAGAAATGCCCAGAACAAGAGGAGGCAAGTAAATCTTCCTAGCATTCTTACCATGGCCGTGAAGAAGAAATCCCAAATCGATAGTGTAGCCTATGCAAACCCCAGAGCACCTTCGCGTTCACCTGTAGAGAAACCAACGATGTCATGAAAATCATGACCATGCCATGGAGAATACAACGAAGGAATGCATTTTTACACAGATTCGATCTAGATTACCTGTGAATCGATGGGGTCATCTCCCTTCTCCAAATGCGTAGAGGCCACACTAAACCAAGATGCCAAAAACCATATTGCATAAGCAACCGGTGACCATTAACACATGCACAAATCCTCACCATAGTTTATGGAATCAACATTATACCATATACCAACCAAGTCATATGTTAAATCCTCTATCCTATGGTTTCACCACCCTTTAAATATCAACACAGACTTAGTACTTAGGACATGGTATTTATACCATAGTCTCCCAACCTTATGGTATGAGCAGTCCTTAACACTATCATATAGTATTTACAATGTTTATCAAGCCTGTCTGGGCAAAACTAGAGAAATTGCATAATTACATCTATAGATGTGCTACAAAATGAATGATCACTATAATAGCGACTCACAGATACGAGAGGGGGTGAGGCACGAAGCCTTATTCTAAGTTCATGACCTGAACAACGAGTTTCTCATTTGTAAGGTAAGAAGGCTTGTAAATTGAATCCCTGAATAACCCACTAAATGAGGAAGGCTCTGTATGCATTAAAGCTTGTCCCACAAAGGAGAAAACATCACAGTGCGCACAAAAAACCCTTGTCACCCAAAAACCCTTGTCACAAAAAACATTATATATTATATGTTTTTTATTTTTATTATATATTATTTTATATTATATGTATTTTATTTTTTATTATATGTTATTTTATATTATATAAATTTCGATAATAGTATTAGGATATTTTTATTATATCCTAACTTGAATAAAGAACCTTCACATTAATGAGGGAAGAACCATCTACATAACGACACATCCCTATCTTGGATAAATGAAAATATATCTTTGAAGGATGATTGAAAAGTTGAGCATGTGAGCTTGTCAGCATGGTGGTGATGATGATGATGATGATGTTGATGATGATGATGTTGATGATGATGATTATGATTATGATGTTCATGTTGATGATGATGATGTTGTTGATGATGATATTGATGATGTTGTTGATGATGATGATGATGTTGATGATGACGATGACAATGATGATGATGATGATCCCGATGATGAATGTAATGATTGTGATGACGATGACGATGATGATATTGATGATGATGATGATGATGATGATGATTATCATCATCATGAGGATGACGATGAAAATGATGACAACGATGATGATGATGATGACGACGACGACGATGATGATGATGATGACAATGATGATGAAGATTATGATGTTGATGTCGACGATGACAATGATGATGTTGATTGTGAAAATGATGATGATGATGACGATGATGATGGTGGTGATGATTAATATGATGACAATGATGATGATAATGACAATGATGATGTCGACGATGACAATGATGATGACGATGACGATGACAATGATTATGATGATGATGAAGACGATGAAAATGATGATGATGATGACAATAATGATGTTGATGATGACAATGATGATGATGATGATGATGATGATGATTATGATGCTGATGAAGAATATGATTATGATTATGATCATGATCATGATTATGATGATGATGATGATCTCGATGATGATGATGATGATTATCATCATGATGAGGATGACGATGATGATGATGTTGATGATGAGTATAATCATCATGAGGAAGACGACGACGACGACGACGATGATGATGAAGATGATGCACCATTTGTATCATCATCTATGTCAACATTGTAAGGATTGGCCATATCATCATCATCATCATCATCAATTATGCTCATCATGTCATCATCGAAATAATCTTCAATGGCACTATCTACTACATCGTCTGATTCAACTATTCCTTGGACATCTTTTGTTGGATCATCATCATTAGCTAACTCAATTTGATCATGCTCTTCAACATCATATTCTTCTTCCAGATAACCCTCTTCATTACCATCATCTAGGTTATACTTTACTGGTCTTCCCCTTGTATCATGTCTCACGACAAACGACCAACCTGCTTTACCTGGAACCTCTGAGTAAAATACTTGTTCACATTGGATTGGAAGAAAATAGGGCTCTGTTCCTGGCTCAAACAACCTTGTGTTTACCATGGTAAATCCATTATCATGTTCAATAATAGTTCCATTGGGATCACGTTGATTCAATCGTAACCTGTACCATTTGACAACGAATAGAAATACCTTAAAGGATTTAAAGTCACACTGTATAATATCTTCCAAATACCCATAGTGTCAATTTTTTGAGACTTATGGATGTCTGTCAGTTCTAAATGAAACATTGGTAACCTCAAAGATAGCTGAAACCCCAGAATCTAATGTTTTCTTTGTTTCATCCATTTTTTTGATCCGATATCTACCTCCATTGCAAACCATAGCCTTATGGTGTTTTACCTGCAATAAGCAATACACAAAAAAATTACACAACCAATCAGTCCTTATGCAACAATACATGGAAAAAAAGAACATGTACATCAATAAGTATCAAACAAAATAAAATATTTAGAGGGATATTTGATTAATTATATACTTGCCATTTTATCTTTTACACCATATGCCAAATCGATTTCCCTTTCTGTTAGATTTTTATCTCCATTGCATTGTGCTTCTTTTACCAATGAAGCCACACCTTCCCATGATATTCCATGACCCGATTGTGCACATTGTTCAATCCATACCTTCATCCAGTCAAGATTGTTTGCAATGTATAAATGAATTGCATCCCATTCTCAACCAACTGTTTAATGACAATAACCATTAAAATCAAAGAAAGGTGTAAATCTCTTGAACAAAGACGTATATGATCTTAATTGAAGCAATTATGACTAGAAAATACAATTAGAATATATAGGATATAATAAAAATCCAGTAGCTAACAATTACCTTTCAGCTTCCTCAATATACCTTTCCCCTTCAGTTGCTCCCCTTCAAATTTGTTATTGGAGTCCGGATCACAAATGTGATGTAAATTGAGCTTTGACGCTAAAATAGGAAGATATTCACTAACATACAACATGTTTTGGTATATAGTATATCCTTCCATCATAGAACCCTCCAGATGTGCTAGTTGTCTCACCAAACCCTTCATAAATTTCAAGTGCCTCTCAACCATCCACATGGACCTTGAGTGCACAGGTCCACACAACTCAAGCTCCTCAACTTGGTGTATGAGGTAGTGTTCCTATGCATTGAAAAATGCCGATGGTAGATGCTTCTTCATTTCACACATGAGATGAGGAATTTCTCTCCTCCAAAACTTTATATATTTTTTATGGATTTCTTTAGATGTCAACCATCTACAAGTGATGCAAACCAATAATGATATTTAACAAAAATAAACATTAAATTACAATATATGCTGAAATAGTGCACAAAAAAACAAATATAAATTATATGGAGATTAAAGAAATACTAAGCACATGTAAGTAATCACTAGTTACCTCATGTATTTACCAAGATTATATATAACTTGTTTGACATTGTTGTCGAAGTTTTCCAGGAGAGAGAGTGCTAGAACATATTGTATCAATATACAAACCATGCCATTTATTAAAAAAAGAGTATACAAGCAAGAAAAAAGTATATGGACATAACAATAATAATTACCATGATGAAGACATGCCAATCATGTGTTTTGACCCCCGCAAAATCACCTTTTTTAGTTATGATATTCTTCAAGTTTGCACAAAAAACGGTGGGAAATTTAATTTTCCGCATTACTTCCTTGACAACATCGCTTTGTTGCTCCGTAAACATCCATGGAATTGAGTTTATATTAACTTGTTCTCCGTTGGTATGAAATTGGATGATGTCTTTCATTGCATGGTTGCTTTATTGAATGTCTTTGCACACTTTCACAACTTTATCTTTCTCCCTCCTTAGCTCTAGTAGTCTCCATAAGGTTTCAGTAACATTCTTTCCAATATGCATTGTATCAAACGAATGAGCAATTTGTAGGTGCTCATAGTAGGGAAACCTACTGAATTGAATATGATAACTTTTCATTCCTCGTGGAAGACCATTAATGCCTTCATGATCACAATGGACTTCATGAATATTAGTTTATAATTAATAAATTACATCATAAATCAAATATGGCCACTACAACAAACAACTCACAATAAAAATTAAAATACATAAAAATTCATATACGATGATCCATACGTACCATGATGACGATTTCTATTGTATTGCATCTTCCAAAGGTGAGGTGCCATTCTTCATGGTTTTAATGCAGTCTCCTGCTTCCTATTGAAAATATTTCTTTCAGTTGTTCTATACCTGTGAATCTTAGAGAGGAAATGCCTATACTCATCAAACACCTCCTTTCTTAAGCTTTTTGAACGTCGAGATTTTATCATGGGACCACAAAATGGACATCCAAATTTACCCTTTGTCTAAAGACCTACAATATTTACATATGGAATATCTATGTCAAATATAATCATTTATAAAATATTCTAAATACTCCATATCATTAAATGCAATTAAAGTGGAACTTAAAATTACAAAACACAAAATGAAGTTAACCTAGGGGAATCGTGTATTGTCCATACAACCATTGCATGGAATTGAAATTTCCTTTATTGTATTGGTCTAGATACGTCATACATAGTTATGCCATTCCATAACTTCAGTAGCTCATCTATAAGAGGTTCGATATATACATTCATATCTTTGACTTGGAACTTACCTGATTCATAATTTGAAGAACATATAAAATATATCATTATGAGAACCATTAATATATATAAACCATGCAGAAGAGTAAAATAATAGATATATATATGAAATTAAGATACATATTACGACAAATGAGATTCCATAACTACATTATAAATAAAACAGTTTTCATCAATAAAACCTGGAATAATCATCAACAACATTATGTGCTCCCTCTTTATTGACAACCATGGAGGAATGTTATTGTTGATAACAAAAATAGGCCACACTGTGTAAATGGATTTCATCTATGGAAATGGATTAACACCATCTTCTGCCAAAGAAATCCTAAGATTACATGGTTCTTCTTTAAAGTGAGGCCACTTTTCCTCAATATCTCTAAAAGTAGTACCATCTGCAGGCATTTAGATAACATCATCTTGACTTTTGTTCCTAGCATGGTAATCCATAAATTGCGCTATGTTTTTGCACCTGAATAGTCGTTGCAAATGTGGAATTATGGGAATATAACAAAGAACCTTCTGAGGCACCTTTTTTGTTACTTTATTTGTATGATATCTACTTACATGACATTCCAGACATTCTGTTGCAAATTCATGCCGATTATAATATATAACATGGTCATCAGGGCATGCATGAATTGCTTCATAATGCATTCCAATCTCTTTCATGATGGAAGATAAATCTCTAAATCTGCAAGGTAAAATATTTGATGGTGGTAACAAAAAATCAGCTATCAAGCTACAAAAAAAAAATTGTTAATGTAATAAATAAATAATATTAACGAAACACGCTTCATCTGTACGATCATAAATAATGAGTTAACAATACAATTATTAGAGGAATGCAAATAAACTTTATCACGATCCTATATATGTGATGGATTATTTTAGATACCTTAGCATACGTGTGATTGCAATGTTTGAAAGACCATTCATAGCCTTCAAGTTCATTATCAACAATATAGTAGAGAAAAGATTTGTTTTGGAGCCTTCATAAATGGGTTCATATGCCTTATCAAGAAGAGCTATATCATGAACATCATCAAAGTCATCATCATTTTCATTATCAACATCATCTTCATCCATTCTAACGTTAAATGAATCATGGATCAATGTATTTGTACCATCATCTTCAATTACATCATCGACATGATCATCTTGTTCAATAAGATCATTCACTTGTTCTCCATTAAACATACACACTCCATGATCCTGATCCTGAACTTGTTTTCAAAGCACTTCCTCTAGACGACATGCTATAGGGTGTCTTTCCTTTAATATAAATACATGGAAACATCAATAGATATACATTAATATATGAAAAAATAATAATACATACAATTGCCAAAAAAAATGAATATAATAATGTTTATAATGCTAAACCTACAAATGGACGATATTCGTTCCCCCCCTCAACGTGTCCATGTTCCCTGCAATTTTTTGTGGTTGTTGAGATCAATATTCTTCTCCTCTTAAATCCCCTGCATTGAGTACACGGACAATAACATTTGCCATCACCCCTTCGTTTCGCTGCATCCCATAGTCTAGCAAGCAATTGTCGGTTGTCTTCATTTGGATCCAGAATATTTAATCTATTTGACATTTTGTCATAAACTTTGTTGATGAATATAACCGCTTGTGTTAAAAAATCAAGTTCCATGCATCAACGTTTTGTCAAACAGAGAGAAATCAAAGAATAAAAAATTCTCGGCAAACTGTCTATCGATGAAAAAAAGTTCCCACAACTGCCTGTTGAAGAATAAAACTATTCCTGAAAACGTCCGTCGAGGAACAAATAACTTTCGCAATCATTCGTTGCTTCTACAACAAACATGTCGAAATGTTTAAAACAATTTATATTTATAATGGACATGCATCGGATATTTGACGCCTTAAACATAGTTACCGTTAAAAGTATGGGACCACAAAATTTAAAATCATGTAAACCTTTACTTCTTTTTTACAAATTTTTTTTTGGTTCACGGACGTCGAAGATCCGACATTGGGGTGTCAAATAACTGCCACTATAGGATTCGAACATCCAACGCCTACTCAGCACGGAAGTGTCGGGTAACTGCTACTACAAGCGTCAGAATTCGGACTCCAGAGTGTCGGATAATCGACGGAGCTAGAAATATTTTGTTGTCGGCATTCTATAGATTGATTGCTATCCAACACATCCGTGCAAAATGTCGGATGATGTCGGATTCTGTCGTCGGATTTCGGGTTCAAATTTTGTAGTGGATCTAAAGCTCCCCATTGTATCAAGAGAGGAGAAATTGGTGGTAGAAGTAAAGAAACGTGGACGGTGGATGTGAAAGGTTCCCCCAAATCAGAGGGCCGAGGAGGCCTCAAGGCTGCAGGTGTCGCATCTAGTGCAGAGATGATAGTGGAAGGGATGTTCATACGCATAATCCGCCTCTTAAAAGTTGGGATGATTTCCCCAACGTCGTCTTTGACGAACCTAAAGCAAAGGTCCTATCCAATGACACTAACTTCCTTGACTCCAGAGGATCGACACGTAGCTCACGTAGAAAAAAAAGTATGGAAGCATGAAGTGCAGGTTTTGAAATGATGAATCAAACATCTACACGAAATAAAGAGATGCCATGAACTAAGTTCTCTGAGCACCACCATCATAATGAATGGAAAGGAAAGAAAGGTCAAATCCACAGTCCCTGAAACCAACAGGGCAGCCACGCGGGAAGTTCTTAAAATCCTACCCATATCAGATAATATAATTAAAAGATTAGAAGAGAAGATCCCCACCCTAGTGTCACACATGCTATTGTCACGTCGAATGATGTTTAAGAGTATAGCCATCTCCGGGCCATTTTGGCTTTCCCTATATAGCTCCATATTTTGAAGTTTTCGAGGTATGGAAATGTATAGCTGGTGAGAGGTAAAGGTTGAACTACGGGAAGCGTTGAGTTCCTTCATAGATAGCAATGGCTGTGTGGTTTGAGAAGTTAGTTCGACAGGGGGTATTAATGGTTGGTGAACATGAAATTTTGTTTCTTCATCGTCCTGGCTATCTACAACAGTAAATCGCCAACCATCGAGGCACATATGTTAAACACCTAGGGAGTTTCAACTATTTCCACACATCCCTACCCTCAGATGCATTGTGCATGGGTTTTTACATCCTGATGACACTTCTACGACACCTCCAATTGCAGTCACGACCTCCAAAGTCCCAATGCACAATGGTGGCAGAGCTATTGGAGAAAATGTTTAGTCTGGGATAGTGGAGGTCTGAAGCCTTCATCACTGCCCCTATGGTCTCCACTTAACGACCTTACCACGGATGAGGAGGATGTCAAACACACACCCATCTACATAGCCCGCGAGAAACCCTCCTCGTAGGATTCAGAAAATCATGTTCGAAATGGCCCAAGTTGGCAACTGACCATCAGCAAGCAGTGTAAGGATCACTTTCACATACCAGGATAAAGAAAAATCTGCACTGTCAGTTTGCGTTACCACATGCTACAGCTTCGTAGTGTTTTCTCATATTTGTAAATCGTGGCAATAGTTTCAGTATCTATACTGTTAACGTATGATTGTGACTAGAAATGGTTTTTTAGGTTTGATTCAGAGAGTAATCTCGGCACTAAAAAAGTATAAATGCACTCCTGATAGGGGGAGATAGGAGTTAGTTGGTTGTTTGGGGAAACCTTTCAAGGACAGAGGCTCTCTGTTGTAAATAAGATCTGATGTTTGTGTTATGAATAGAATTGCAAAGGAAGGATTGTCTTTCAAGACAGAGATTCCTATGTCATAGCTTCTTTCAATATGTATTTTCTTTACGTGAAATGTTCATCCTGTTTTCATTCCAGTTTGGTAATTTCTTTAATGTCTAAAATGAGTGTATAATAGTTTGGAATTCATACATGCTATGCTCTGTCTATTTTTTCAGACATTCATTAAGTTTTCTTCTAAAGTTATATAGAATTCATCTTGTTGGTGCTCTACGTGATGGGTGTTTCCTTTCATCTACTATTCACCCATTAAATATCTCCTGATTGTAAGATCAATGGCTATCTTTCCTCCGTTTGTAACTTCACGCCATTATTTACCTCCTGCAAGTGTTCCTTATCCGGACCTTCGACTCCATTTCCAATGGTCCCTTACCTTGATAGTTGGACCTGCATCTCACATCAATGCATTTCATTCCATTCAGGAGTTTGGCCTCCTGACCGCTCTTGATCGAATATCCTACATGAAGTAAACCTAAAAATAAGCAAGAGATCCCTCTCTAACTGTGCAGGGCTAGAGGCGCAGTCTAAAGCGGTTCTACTATTTCCCAGGAGAGAGCCCTTTTTTCCGCCAAACCTATGGGCACGATCCCGGTGCTAACACCTGATGGTATCTAGACCTTAGATTTATTTTAGAGAAGATTTTTGTCCTATGGAACAGATCAAATGGGTCATCTATCTGAGTTAAAGGATAACAATTTTTAATAGTCATGTTATTTAGTTGTCGATAGTCTATGCACAATCATAAAGTTATGTATTTCTTCTTTACGAATAAGATCGATACTCCCAAAGGGGAAACACTAGGTCGAATATACTTTTTGTCTATTAATTCTTGCAATTGTGATTTAATTTCTGTAAGTTTTATTATATTCATTCGATATGGATCTTTCGATGCTGGTACCACTCATGGTATCAGGTTGATTGTAAAGTCTATTTCTCTTTTCAGAGGTAGTCCAGGGAATTCTTCTAGAAAGATGTCTTTAAAATCCTTTAAGATAGGTATATCTTCTATTTTAATATTGTTATTGGTATCTTTATCATCCATTACATAGACGGAAAATACTTTACATCCCTTACATATAGAAATTTTCATTTGTAACGTAGATATCTCTCTAATCATAACCTTTCTAGGAATTCCTTTTACTTTAATTGTGTTTACAGTATCATATATGCATGTAAAGGTTTTATCATAACAATTCAATATTACTCTATGTTTTTCTAACCAATCCTCTCCTATAAACATATCATAGGTACCTAATGGTAAAATATTCAAATCAGCATGTGTATTAAATTCATTCATCAATATTTCACAGTCTTTCACATAAATAGTGACCTTAGATTTAGTACCTGTGGCTAACTGTACCAGCCAATATTTCTCAAAATTTTCTAGTACTAACTTACATAATTCAACAATCTTAGGTGATACATAACCCAAACTTGCACCTGGATCAATTAGTATGGAAATGAGTTGAAATTTTATCATACCTTCGATTTCTACCATTGAAGTTTGTTGGTCTACTTGTCGATTCTCCAATGCAACACTAATTATGGGCATGCTTCTCACCATGTCTCCAACTATAACAAATTCCTAAATGGAGTGAACATTATTAAAGTTTTTCTTTCTTATAGGACAATATTTGAAATAATGTGGCCCCCCACATTCCCAACATTTTAAGGGTTCCCTCTGTGTCGAGTTTTTATTAAAAGTAGTGGGAGGTTCTTTTTCTTTTGTTGCGGCGTCTTGTGGTTCAAAACCTTTATAATGACTTCCTTAATACCCTTTATAATTATTCTCAGTATTTTTGTAAAATTTATTATTCCTCTTTCTTGGATCAAAGTTATCCTGTATTTTAGTTTTTCAATTTGGTACATTTTCTCTTCTATTTTTATTCTAATCATAACATAAATTTGCTTTTCTCATGCTTCTTCCAACGTCTTCGGATTGTCATACTATATTCGCTCTTTAAACATGACAGGAAAGAAAATGAGAAATCCTTGTATTTTTTTATTTTCAACTATAATTTATGGTACATAATGAAGTAGACTTAGAAATTTAGTACAGAGTTATTTCATAGTCGTAGCTCCTAACCTTAACTCGTAGAATTCTTTAGCCGTTTCTTCATAGTACTGTTCTGAAAGGTACTTTTGTTTAAAGTGTTTTTTAAAGGTTTCCATGTTACGTATCGTTATTTTATTCCTTTTACCTTTTCTTATATCTTGCCACCAAATATCTACTTTTCTAGTTAAGTTATAAATGGCCATTTTCACCTTTAGTTCATTGGAGTAGGTATATATTTGGAAGTATTTCTTCATTCTCGGTAACCATGCTTTCGTCTCTTCTCGTTTATCAATCTCATTATTAAACATAGGTTGTTTATATTTTTTGAATTCCCCGGATAATTTCTGCATAAGGTTTGTACTTCTTTTTATTTTTATTACAGTAACTACTTTCACTGGAATCCTATTATTCTTCTATGTGGTGTTTGGTTGATTTCTCACTAGAAGTTTAAGCCCCATGAATGGAAAATTTTAGCTTTCTTCCCTTACGCTTGTAAGGTGTATATTTGTCCATATTTAGCTATGGTTGTTTGTGTTTATCCTTCTCATTATTGTGTATTTTAGCCAGCAAAATGTTATTTAATTATTCTTGTTCTTTCAAAATTCGTTCATCATCCTACCTAACCCTTTTTAATTACAAAATTAGTTCTTTAACAGTTCTTTGTAATTCAAATGGGTTATCATTACGACTCTCATTAAGGTTTACCCATATTTCACCCTCCCTTAGATTTCCCTCTTCATTGTTTACAGGATTTCTAGGGTGAGATTCTTCTTCCGCAGGAATTCCTACTCCTGCCATAATTTTCCTGGGAAAATAAAATTATCCTTCTCTTCATATTTTGTAAGAGAATCAAATGAAATAAATGAAATTGGTTTTTCTAGTTTAACAAAATTAGTGTTGGGTTGGTTCATGCTTAGTGTTGAAACCATGCTCTGATACCATTATGTCGTGAACCTCCAAAATTCATAAATAAATAAATAAATTTGTAGATATATAAATACATATAACCATAAAGACAACTTTATACTACTAACATGCTTTAGTTACTATGATATGCATACATCTATTGTTGTTTTGTAAAGTCGCTTACATAATTCTAAAAAGTGTTATATAACAAGTTGCACAAAATTAGAATCTTTACCGAGTTTACTGTCGAGCTGTCATCATACCTACAGGTGATGTTTCAATAATCTGTTTTACATATATATTGTTATGGGTTTGCTAAGGACCACTTATCCCTAAGGCTAAGTCCTAGTATCCATTTGTTACATTATCTATAGGGCATAGATTCTCTATGTGCATGTGACATTACTTGGGAGACTATCAGTATCGTCTTGATCCCATATTTTACATGTGATAAGGTGTAAGGGAGCCAAGGTATAACCTTTGTCCTAAGTGCAATGTTAAAACTTATTTGAGAAGGACCCAAGGTCTAACCTTGGTCCTAGTGCACAAATGTTAACATAACATGGATCTTGTGGTTTTGATTTACAATTTTATTATATATATATATATATATATATATATATATATATATATATATATATATGGTTTAAACCATAGTCGATCCATGCTTTCTAGCAATGATTGACAAGTTTAAATGTATGCGACCGTGTGTTATGATGGTTATAAAGTTGTTTATACTATGGTTGACATGGAAATTGAAGGTGTTGTTTTGGTTGTGAGTTGAAAACGCATCCAGGCATTAAAGGTTGGCTCGATAATGCATCTCGGTTGTCCGCCTCCACAACACGTTTTACCAGGGTTTCATTAGGGTTTAATGTGTCATTTTGTTTGTCTGAACCCTTCATTTAGAGTTATTGGATCTGTAATTGTTGGTAGTGAAAGTTATTCCCTATCATGGCGATTCTCTAAGTTTATTTGTGTACTACCTTCTTGTTGTTAATGGCATTCATCCTAGTTTATTGCCAAGGTGAATGGGAGGTTTTCTTGGCTATAATGGCTTCCCATAGCTTGTTGTTTCACTACAAAATGAACCCGACCACCGTCTTCATCTTCGAATTGCCTTTACCAGGAAATAACTACTTCCCAAACTCTTCCATGAGGTTTTAAAGTATTTTTTTTAAATCTCGGGTATGAAAATTGATGTTGAATCTTTCTTGTAGGGAGTGGAGGGATAAGGGTGTCCCGGGAGAGTCCCACCCTTGACCCCCTTTGCAACTCCTCTAGGTAAAAGCAAGACTACAACGTTTTTACACTTGACATTCAAATTCTTTTTTTAAGTACGCTTTTGACTATGGTTGGTTGGTTGCAAGATTGAGAGCACTAGTAAGGATGGCGATAGGGTCACCTCCTCCTAGGCCTGCATCTTAGAACTCCAAGGTAATCAATATCAAACCCTTACTCTATTTTAATTTAATAGTTTACACCAAAATGCTTCTAATTGTTCCATGTATTTATTTTGCATGTAGCTCTTGCCTGAGCCTTGGAGCTGCGAAGAGGGTTTAGGCTTCCGTCTTACTTTCAAGATAAGTTAAAAGGGTTTCTTTTTTGCTCAACACCGAGGGGTTTATAATTTAATTGACAGAGGGCTTTGAAACCCTTCTTTGTTCGACTGTTTGTTTAAGACTTGTTTTTGTTGCTCTTTCTATGGATTGAGAAAGTATCGTGGGTGCCATTGTGGAAGGACTTACCACAGCTTTGGTTAATCTGTAAATTTAAATGTTAGGGTTTTACTAGATAGTGGATTCCAGCATTAATGGTCTTACATCTGCATGGATTGCGAAATCGTTGTTGAAAATTTAATAGTATTATTGTTTATAAATCTTAATGTGATCCATTGGGTGTTTGTGATTTCTATGAAATTTTTGGAATCATAAAATTATATTGTGTTTATAGTATATACTTGTATGTGTTTAAATTAATTTCTTTTGATTGATAAATCTAGTTACTGTCACTAATTAATACCTGGGTCACTATATACGATGGACTTACTACCAAATATTAAATTTGATGGGATTTGCTTGTTGTTAAGAGTACATGCATCATGTAGATTAGATTTTGGGTTAATAAATGATACAAATTGAAGCATTGATTTAGCTACTTGATCATGATAGATGCTAACAACAAATTGTGGAAGTGAATCCAAGTTGTAAAGTTGATTCTCTCGACTAAGTCAGGAACTACTAGTTAATTAATGAATTTGATGACTTAGTGATTTAAATGCTTAGTATGGTTTCATATTTGC
>LPNX010796265.1:68184-78504 GCA_001517045.1 Pseudotsuga menziesii
ATGGGATGCATTTTAATATGTTATAAATCTATGAAGGCCTTTAGGATCTTAACTAGATCCTAGTATATTTGATTATTATTTTATATAGTAGAATTCTTGTTTGTATTTATTCGATTGTCAGTTTTGATGATATAGTATCTTCGGTTACTCGTATTCCTCCAATCCTTCTCTTTGATATGTTTAAGCTAAGGTTTTACTAATCCTCTCGGCTCTTAGTTGTTTAAGAAAAACCGTGGATAAAAATATTTTTAAATTCCTTCAATTGATTTAATAGGCTACTTTAGTATTTAACTAGAGCTATAAAAGATATATCCTTGTACAATTCCGGTCTCTAAATAACTTTATTTAAAATACTGAGTTGTAAAATAAGCTAATTTGGTTTATAACATTTAACTAGATTTACAGTAGCTTGCCTTTAAATTACTTAATTGTTATAATAACCAGCATAGATCCAAATCCTAGGCTTTACCAAGCGTCCAAAGGGGTCAGATCTTTGGAGGTGCAAATCCCTTCTTAAGTATTGCACTCAACTATGAGGTTTGGTGTGATTCAAACCAAATACATATCTTTTTATTTAAGGTAGACATATAGTATTTTTATTATTAATATTTAATAGTATTTATGCCCAACATATAATTTTTTTTTATTATTTCTTATTTTGTGAGGAAAGAACATTACAACATCTCCCCCATACATGGTTTTAAAACCATGTGCAGGGCCCTCCTAAAACCATGGGTTGTTTAGGAGGCCTTGCACATGGTCTTAAAATCATTTGCAATGACCTCCTAAACCATGTATAATAAAACTATGCGTTGTTTAGGAGGCCTTGCACATGGTTTTAAAACCATTTGCAAGGCCCTCCTAAACCATGTACAATAAAACCAAGGGTTGTTTGGGAGGGGCATGATTTTTTTTTTTTTTTAAATAATAAAAAATAAAAAATTTGAATTATCCGCAATAAAATGTTGGTAGTGTACATGGTTTTAAAACCATGTGCATGACCAACATTTTCTTGTGGATAATTAAAATTTTTATTTTTTATTATTTTGTTAAGTAGGAACATTACAACATCTCCTCCCTATTATGTTGTTTTTGTGGCCAACATTTTTTTTGCCGAATAATTAAATTTTTTATTTTCTATTTTTTATGGCCAACATTTACAAAAGTAACGTTACATCTATGGGCGCTAAAATTTAAAAAAAATAAAATAAACATAGATTTATTATGGATTTCATTAAAGATCCATTTTTTTAAAGTATAATTAAAAAAAAACACTTCAATAAATTAAGACTTTATTGATAAATCCAAATTTAAAATAGATAGTTTAAATATAACAATATAATAAATAAAATAAAATAAAATTATATTTGAAAAAATATATATTGATTTCTGATTTCTTAATAGTATGGAGCCATAACTATAAGAAATTATATTGGAAAGTGTCTCAGCAAATAACTATTGGAAACAACTAATTGATTTCATGAACTCCTTAAATGTAGCATCGTGGCATCGATACGTTTCTCAATATTTATGAAAATGACAACACATTTAAGATACCAGGTTGTAACACATGCAAGAATGATCTTTGGCTTCCACTTGTTAGTGATCTCACAAGAAGGTATACAATAAACCACCTCCAAAAGGAAATAATAATTGCATACAATCCATGAAAAAAACTTTAGGGAGACATATTTGCTTAATTGGATCCTCATTCTCTTTAAAACATCCCTTAGGAAGATGGTATGCTAAATTGGAAAGGCCATCTTTCCATTAAAGGTACAAGATCACGAGTCATTCTCCAATCAATTCTTATGCAACCGGGATTGGGCCTCATGTGTTGAGGTAGGGAACATGAGTTGGACTCAAGAACTTGAAGTATAACTTTTGGTTTGATCTCAAGAATGACTAAGTCTTCAATGTAAAAGGTTATTCCTCATTTGTTGAGGTGAATTTTTTATATATCAAAGTGATGATGTTGTAAAGTATTTTTGAAAAAGGCTCGAGACTTGTGTGTCAAGTTAGATTCTCATGTGTTGAGGTGGACCTCTAGTTATAGAGGTACACATCAGGTGGACCTCCAGTTATAGAGGTAAATGCTTTGCATGTTGAAGCATAATGTTGTGTGATGTATTACTAACCATGGTCATTTGAGATGGATAAATCTACTCAGTCTCCTCTTGATATTCGTTGCCTCTAGAGTGAATTACTTTAGCATACGATAACTTGTTCCAAGAGTAATATAATATTATAACAGTATTAGACAAGTATTCATAGTATAATTGAATATGATAGATAGATTAAAGTTAACACATAATGACCATACAATAAAAGATATGAGATAAAGATAAATTCATAGAGAACAAAGAGAATTTGAATTGCTCATGTGAAGACTTCAATTGACTAAAGTGAACTCGAATTGTTAAAGATTTAGTTAAAGTAACAATGTATGCTTCAATTAAATATTGTTAAATATTCAATTAAAGTAATAATGTATGCCTCAGTGAAATATTATTAAGCTTCAATTAAAGAAACAATGCATATGAATCTTATAAAAAAGATAAGCCAAATAAATGCAAAAGGTCAACATAAACAGAAACAGATTGCATAAAAGCGCGCAGTCCAATTTATTTACTATTAACTAATGGTAAAGCTAGCTATTACCTTGTAACTTTCACAATCCCACAACAAACATTGTATATAGCTACAGATGTTTGATTTTCTCTTCATACCGAAAGATTCTGGGTGGGCTTGTTACAGTCATCAGAGAATGACGGATGGATGAATTCTGAAATGCTTTTCCACATAAGTGTGGCATTCTCAGAATGCAGATTGAAGAGATGAAACATGTGGTTTTCACTTTCCGTCATAACGAAAGCGACATCTTTACCGGTGATTCGTAACACAAAATTCCGTGATCTCTCATGAGATCATTCCCTGCCACAAATACCAGCAGTCGAGGATACAACAGACTCGACAGAGCAGGTGAACAGGGTCCAATCGGGTTGCAAAAAGGGTGGTATCTTTCCGCTCCCTCAGTAAGAGAGATACTCCATATTGCATTCACGACCTTATTGAAACCATTCACCTCCTCCTCCGCCCCAAGTTCGGATCCTATTTCTTCTTCCCTAGAAAAGAAAGGGTGAACCAGAATGGCTCCCTGTAAACATAGACCATTCTAGTTCCTTTCACTCGCACGGATGCCCAACTCGTGCACGATGTTGGCTCCAGCACTGTCACCTATCAACAACACCTTGCTGAAGTCTGCATGGGAAGCAAGCCACAGATCCACGGACACACCCCATTGAAGAGTATAACCAATAAAGACATGCATCCTGCGAATTAGAATATTCTTATGAGTATTGATATATGGAAAGTTATAACTTTTGGGAAGGAAACTACTTCCATTTTAATTTTGACGAATCTTCTTCACCCTTAGAAGAGAACCATATGGAGGTATTACAATAATATGTGGTACCTACGGATTTTTAATATGTTTCTTGTATGGTAGTAGAGTTCCTTTTAGATCCATCCTTTTACTATATGAAGGATTGTCTTGCTTTGGATGGTTATAATATTTTAAATACACATGACCATGGAGGAGTTTTGAAGCATAACACCCAACAATTCATGGAGCTTAGCTGTCATTGGTTGGGTTTTAATTTTAGTACATGGAGATGCAAATTGGGTTTATGGATGAGTCCTTTGCATTACATCAACATTGTAGTTAGTCCTTGTGAATGGGAGAATGACTAGTACAACATGGTGGACAAAACTTGTCTATGGGATCTATGCTTAGGGTAGAGCTTCGAAAGTTCCTTGGCCTAATTAACCTTGAGGTAATAATTCATCCATAGACCCTAGTTTACAATTGTAACTCCTTACATCAAACATTCAAGACAACACTTTATTGACGAGGGTGGAGAATTTTGATCCCCCATAGGAGTGTAATTGTGGTGTTAGAAAGTCCATTAGAGTAATAATAGTGAAGACCCTTTAATGTAAGATGGACTAGGTCCAATATTTGTTATTATTAAATAATGCCTAGTATGCTAGTCAATATTGAATAAATGTAATGTGACCTCACTAAAGAAACGGAATTAGGTAGATAGGAATTTATTATGATTATAATTATCCTTTTATCTATAAACAAGGATGGATCTCTCCTTGTAAATAATTTGTGGAAGAATATTATCTTTGGAGATTATACCTTAGAAGGTTACCCCTTCAAATACCCAAGTCACAAGAGCATATTCCTTCCATGCAATGATCAATTGTAAGAAGTTCCCCTACCTTAAGGGTTGAAATTAATAAAGTGTGTAAAACGTTTCTTATATATAATTTGTGGTTTCATATTCATATCTAAATTACTTAAAAATATTTTTTTATTAGTAAAGTAAAGGGATTTCTATATTATTCTTAGACATCTTGTGTGTGTCTGCATATTCAAATAAAAGGTTCATAATAGTGGTGTCTGTGAAAAATTGAGAATCAGCCACTTGAAACATTTGACTAATGTGCATCAATTGCTATTCTTACAAATCAGTTTGACACTCTTGGTCTTAATATTCAACTACATTGTCTCTTAATTACCATGTCTCTTTGTCTACCAAATAATCATGATCCCCAATTGATGGAATTTGGGTTTCCTCAATAATTATGTTTGGTATGGAAGGATGAGATCCTTAGTTTGTATGAGAAAGTCATTCCCCCTCCTTTGGGTATAATGTTTATCAAATTCCTTCCATATATAGCATTGGAATCCAAAATACACTATTTTGTTGACCACCTTCATTTACTTGAGCCCAAATCAATAGTAAACCATGCCATAGTATACAAGTGTTTCTATAAGACTTCATTGGTGTAGAGACATTATCATCTTGTATATATTTTTATATCAACTATTAGATCTCCATGTATCAAAAATTATCTAACAATTATACTAGATATCATTCTACCATATGAGTTTATTCCTCTGATATATATGGTAAGGTCTCATATCTAAACCTAAATAGGGTTACCATTTCATTTCCTGAATGATCCACTAAATTGGCATCCTCAAGAGTTGTCATAGTTGCTTGATCCTTCACACCTTGTATGTGATCAACCCTTGAGTCAATTAGGGTATCTAACTGTTAAATTGATGCTCCACTGATCCTCCCTTTATTCATGATCAATGAGGCTCTATAGCTTCTCTTAACTAATATATTCATATATGTCTTCTATATCATTGAATTTTTTACAAGTTAAGGAAGGGCTTGTATTCTTCTTTTATTTTTTTTTCCCTTTTTTCAATTTATATTCTCTATATTTCTCAATGATTGCTTTCTTTTTTTCATTTTCTTATCATTCTTTCATTTTCTTATTATTCTTTCTTTTCCTTTGGCTCTCCTACTTCTTCAATGTGATTACACTAGGGGTTTTTTCTTTCTAAAGGAATCTCATGACCACCTGCTACACCATAGTCAAGCCCAATTCTACTCTTAGTAAAGGATGGTGATCATAACTGTAGTCATTCTCATTTTGTTAGGAATATTTCTCCTCTTCTCATTTCTTCTTTTAGTCATTGCAGATTGGTGCTCTTGAGGGAGGTTATGATCCAAGAATATGCTCAACTCCTTTATCAATTAAAAATCCATGTAATAAAACTAGTAGCAAGGAGACAAAGCTAACATAAATTGTGTGAAAATTCTTATTTTTGTGTCATCGAGAGATGTATTCTCATCAATTTCTTGTTCTTCACAATAATCTTCAATAATATTTATCGCACTCAAACAATATTTTCTTCCATTGTTATTCAACATTCAGAATAGATTTTCAACTTCTATTTGATTGGCCATGAATAAGTGTGTCAAAAATCTTCTTTATCTCCACAAGAATTGATTTTATGAAATTCTACTGAGTTTTGCAGGAAGAATCTATGTGAAGGTCAATCAATGTCTTATGGTGTAATTATTTGAAAATAATTTTCCAAATTTCTCTCCCACCACTCATTGATCTCCTCCTTTCTTAGTATTTATGCATGCATGACATTATTATACAAGTCATGGATTAATACTACCAAAAAGAGAACTAGTGTTATAATGAAGAGAATAAAATTAACAATAAAACCAATAACCAATAAGAAGCATTGGACATTAATAATATTTCCATCCATCAATAAAAGCCATTACATATCATATTCATATCTATTTATACATTCGATAAGCAAGGAATAGTTATAACTAATCTAAGTACAACAATCCATTAATCCAACTAGATGAACATTGAAATTTAACTACTTAACTTATTACAATTCCTAATCCAGTGCGATGTGTTTAGATATTTACATAGCGTGGTCAACTAATCAAGTAGGATCCTTCCATAATCTCATTATCAATTGGTGCTTTAATAACTATTTATGTGATAAATTGACTATTTATGTCATAAATTATCAAGAGTTGAAAGGATCCTTTCATAATTTTATAAAAAAATACAATCTTGTGGCTATTTTTTTAAATAAATAGGATGGTATAATTTTATTTCGAAGGAAAAAAGTATTTGTTTAAATACTTATATTTCAATCCACATAATATATATCGATATATAATATTTACTTTGTAATATTGAAATATATAATTCGTTACATCGATCAATACGTCACTGAGTATTGAATATTGTTTATTAAATCTTGATAGATTTTATGAACTCATGCTTATCATTATTATTACTTAATGTTTATTATTACTTAATATAGTATCGATGATATATTTTACAAAGGACTTAAATGCACATCATCTCATAAAAACGACTGTTATGTGACGTGTCGTAGAAAAGGACAAGGTCGGTCGATGTACCCATGGCAAACCAACTATTATAATGTTTGTGGACCAAATGTATTTTTAATGTCAAAGAGTTGGTGGACCAACGTCGACGTGATTGATTGAGATTCAACTATTATAGGCTCCATTTTTTTAATAAAGTAAGATAGTTTGATAAGATTTCTCTTAATTCAATAATGAAAATAAAATATCGACAAGGATGTTTTTTTTAAGAAGAATGGTTCAATAAGAGGAATAATTTTAATGTAGATTTTATCGTACTAAAATCTCTCTCTTTGAATGGAGATTGGAAGACAGAAAAAGATGAGTACACTCGAAGAAGTTTGGATTGGTTGCAAAGGTAATTAGAGATAGATAGGGTATTTGGTAAGAGAACTCTATTTTTTTGGAAAATATTCAATAGAAGAAATATATGGTTTTAGGCTTGGAAAGTTATATGGTTTTAGGGTTGGAAAGGTACAAAGTATTGGACTTTTTAAAGTTTATTGGAGTTTGTTATCTTTCAAAATAATTTATTTTGATAGGATGAAGAATTCCAGTCATGTTATGAAAGATTTAAAGATGACTAACAAATTGAGGCTCTCTGGTTTTGCTATATTTGAGAAAATTGGAAGTTTTAGCTTTCAGTGGCTTAGGCAGGGTTTTTAACAGCCCATTAGCCACCGAAAAGCTTTGTTTCGGCAGCTAACAATTTAACACAAGATCAGGGTTAACCACCGAAAGTTGGCCCGATCAATTATTTGGTAAAAGCACTTTCGATGGCTTAGGCGAGACTTTTAAACAGCTCATTAGCCACCGAAATGTGTTGGTTTCAGCAGCTTAGCGAACAGTTGAAGTAGGGCGTTAGCCACCGAAAGCAGGTAAAAGGCGTTGGGGAAAATTGCTTTCGATGGCTTAGGCGAAAGCTCCGATGGTTCATTAGCCATCGAAAGGCCTGTCTTTCGGCGGTTAAAAGGAGATATCTGGAGAGACCACAATCCGCCGAAAGCCAAGTTTTACAGTGCCATTTGTAAATCGGTTTCGGTGGCTTAGGCGAATAGGTCAACATTTCATTAGCCACTGAAAGCCTTGTTTTCGGTGGCTAGCAGGCAATTTTCTTGGGGCCCTTAACCGCTGAAAATGTTAAAAGAAGAAACGGTTAAAAACCTATCAAATTAAGGATCGTCAGCACAACAACGATCATCAGAGGGCATGATAAACCAATGAAAAAACAAGAGACTGCATCAAGGCACAAGTAAATGATTGAGGAGGTCATTGTTCAACTTATGAGAACTGATGTGATTGGAAACCCTACTCTTTCCTCCATTTGTCCAAAAAAAACTGCAGAAGATCTCCACTGGGTATCCAGGTTGCTTTAAACATGATTGTTGGGCAGGGGGTCTCGAAAATATCAACCAAAGCCATCGTCCTCTCACCTAAGCATCACTCATGCAGTTAAAAACCCTCATAATCAGTGCCCAATCCTCCAGTACACTCCACCTTTGATTATAGGAATCCTCACCACCAGAAACCATCTCTGAGAGTCAGCCTGCTAAAAACAATCTTCCACAGAACTTGAATTGATTTTTGCAGCTACCCAGGAGTACATTCAGCAAATGAAGAAGGGAGGGCCTGCTCACAGGAAAGAGTTGGGAGACATTAGGTACCTAGAGGCACATCCATAAGTCTTCCAGTACTTCAAGGATGATGGCTACTATAAGTTTTGTGAGAAAATTCAAGGTTCACACTAGCAGGTGGCTGAGGCATTTTCTCTCTCTTTCGATGGCTCCAAGGCAATCATAGGTAAGGAAAAATTCCTGATAGATGAAACCCCAATAGCTGAAGTAACTGAACTCCCTAACGTTGGGGAGAAGTGGTTTAAAACCACCATTACAAAGGATGTAGAGTTCAAATCTTATCTGAAGCTTGAACATAGAGGGGTGGTGTGGAAGAAAAGTATGCCATCCTCCTGGCTAGAAGAGAGGTGGCAGCAATTACTGAAGGCTATTGTGGTCTACATAAATTGTGAAGGGAGATACAACAGGGCCATGCTTTACCATTTTAAATTGATGAACCACTTCACAAGAAAAAGCCCACTGAATTTACCCGTCTACTCACACAAGAGCCTGGCAAAAATGACACACCAGGTGAAAGCTCAGGAAACCAAGATTGGTGGAATATTGTCTCATCATGGTTTTATCCAACTCCTGATGCAAGAATTGTTGAAGAGGAGAAATATGGCATGGGCATATTTCTTGTTTTGGAATGGCTTTGAAACAGGCCTACATCCAGAAGAAAAAGGTAAGTCTCCTTCAAAAAAGTCTAGCACCCCAAGGAGTGGGAAAATGAAGAGAAGGGATATATCCCCAACAACAGCAGAATAGCCTCCTTCCTCTTCTAAATCCAAGCAGGTCAAAAGAAACCTGGATTTCAATGAAAAGGGCTAGGAAGCCACAACACATAGTGGGAACATTTTGAACCTACCCTACTTAGATTCAAAAGAGGAAAGAGAGGAAGGTGCTAACCTACCAGTGCAAGATGTAGCAGAGATTGAAGAAGTCCCATCACCTACACCAAAAGAGCAAGATGAACCAGTAGAGAAGGCTTCCTTTAGCAACCCCAAGACACAAATGATAAATCAATTGCTGAGTCAAGTGTATGAAATGGAAATTTTAGAAAGAGAGATAAGAAAAATAATGCTACATTGACCAGTAGGAATAAGCTATTACACAATTTTTACCTAGAGATGAGAGGAAGGTATGTTTTTCTAAAAAGACTAAACAAAAGATACTTGAAGGACAACAAAAGGCTATATAGAATGATTAGGATTCAGAGGCTATACATGAAGGATGCCAAGCGAAACCCTACCACTCACCCCATATTGAAAACCCTAGTTCAAGCTACAGTAAGCCTTCAGCCTCCAGAATCAAGTCAGGTTGTTGCTAACCTTCCTAACATAGAGCCTGTTGAATCAAAAGATAAGTGAACAAACTTGAAAGAATAATTTTGGAGGTGGCTTAAGAATTTTTGAAGAACAGGGCTTTCAGTGGCTTAGGCGGATGCTGAGGCAGTTCATTAGCCACCAAAAGCAGTGCTTTCGGCAACTAACGATTCCGATATTTTGGCCTCTTAACCACCGAAAGTAGAAAGAGGCACAGGATAGAATTTTGGCATGAAGGATCAGTTTTGGACAAACATGAATAGCTCAGGGATGAAGTATAAAGATGAAGGGCGCTAAAGAACAACATCAGGGGAGGTATGCTTCAGTTTTGCAGTGACATAAAGGAAGAAAGGGTCACCAACACTAAACTGTCTAAGTAAAACAATGACTTATCTAGCAGAGGACCAGTGGCAGTTATTCTTAGTACTCACTTTAGTTATTAAAAGGTTCAAACAGTGAACAAGTTCTACAGTTAGATACAGTAGGGGTGATTCCATGAAGATGGGTAACACTTTTTGGCCAAATTTGGTGATGAAAACCTGATTTTTTACTCATGTGCTAGATAGAAGCCCTCAAAATGCA
>LPNX010796265.1:78570-159365 GCA_001517045.1 Pseudotsuga menziesii
CAATATTTTCTATTTTTTCAAAAATTGAAAAACCAAAGATATCCTTTTGAAGAGGACACGTTGATATGTGATGTGTGCATTTTTAAGAATTTTCTGGCTGTGTATTTTTAACTCTGCGGATTTTTCTTTGAGCTGCTTCGAAGTTGCAGTGTGGTTTTCTAAGTATAAGTTTTAGAAGTAATTAAAAAATAAATTTCATATGAATGCCAAAATGCGTGTATGATACCTCAATGGATAGAAGATTCGTTGGTGAATTTATTGATATCAACTCCGCTCAGTTATGTGCTAGGAATGGTAGGGTGTACACCTCTGCAAGGCACAGAAAATTTTTCATTTGTTTGAATGTGGGATAAGTCTATTTTCTTAAGCCCTCGACTGAGGTATGAACCTCGACCGAGGTATTTAAATACCTCGATCGAGGTCTTAACGAAACCTCGACCGAGGGTTTGTAAAGCCCTGGACCGAGGGTTTAACAAACCCTCGGTCGAGGTTTCATTAAGACCTCGACCGAGGTATGAGCTTGGTCAAGGTCCTAGTCATGTAAACTCCTTTGGAGCAAAATCCCGGTCGAGGTTTCGTTAAGACCTCGACCGAGGTATTTATTAACCCTCGGTCGAGGTTTTAATACCTCGACCGAGGGTTAAGAAATACCTCGGTCGAGGGATGAACAAAACCTTGGTCGAGGGCTTGATAAAACCTCGGTCGAGATATTAAGACCTCGGTCGAGGGTTTAAAAAGCCCTCCACCGAGGTGCGTTTTTCTGTTTTTGCCGAAATGTGCTTGCCAAAAAGTGTTACCCAGGTCCGCGGATTCACCCGTATTCGTTAAATTAGGGTATTTGACCTAATTATGCAAAAACAATTATTTTGTCTATTTTTAGTAAATCAGATCCATATTGCTCATGACCCAATATATGTTCTTTTGCTATCATATGTTCAGCTTCCATTTTTTGTCTATTTTGTGCTTATGCTTGAATGTGTTATTCAAGTTTATTCAGGTTTATTGATGTCTGATAGCTGTCATCCTATTGGCATATTGATGATTTGAATTATAAGTACTTTCCTTGTTATGATCAGCCATTTATATATATTTGTTTTATGTATGAATCTTCTAGCATGATAAGTTCTCCATCTCTACACCATATTATCAAACCTATGAACAGTGGTAGTTAGAAGCCTTATCCCTGATTGAGTTTCATGCATGTCTCGAGAGTGTGAGGCTCTATGGGTTACTTGACTTGATCCATTTAGAAAACCATAAAAACATTTAAGTTACCAGGCATCCTTGAGCTACAACCTAGAGGAGTTTCTTGGAGTGATAAAAAATTGGCGTCGTTGCCGGGGAGAGGATACTGAAGCTCAGCTTCCCTAGGAGATGACATAGATCCTGCTTTGATGATAGACAAAGTTAGGACACTATTCTAGTTGTAATCATCTATCTGGAAACTCCATTGAAATAAGGTGGCTTCAAGAATACCAAGCACCAGAGAAAACCCTTAAGGGCCACCAGCAACACATGTTTCAGATCCGGAAGGGATTCTAAGAAGAACTAGGGCTTCACTAAGGCAGACCAGTAGTGCTATAAAGGAAGCTACATCAGGTATTTCAAGAAATATTCCTATTGTTATTTCTTTTGCTGAATCATTTAATTCTTAGGAATTTATAAGTACATCATAAAATTTTAGGGTCAGGGAATCTTCAAGCATTGCTTCTTGTGAAGAACCAATCCCTGGTGAATCCACTAGGATAAGCTTACCACCATCACCCTTTCAGCTACCATCTGCATCAGTAGTACCTTCCTCCACCCTTTCCATACCCATTTCCAATATGGTTGTCCCTCTGACCAAAATGGAAAGGATCCTGGTAGCTAGGTATGCCCCCCTGAATTTGCCTAACCCCCTCTCGGCCATGCCCACTGGAGACTATCTCAAATACATGCCCGGATTTACAGGAGAGGGAGATTTCACAGATAAAGAACATCTAGAGGCATTCTATAGTTATTCTAAGAACATAAATATAGAACAGGAAGATGTGTGGACTAGGGTTTTTGTGCAAAGCCTAGATGGCTAGGATAGGAAATGGTTCAAGGAACTGGATGTTGGATTAGTAGCAGGAATTGAATCCCTAGATGACATCTTTCTAAAGCATTGGGGAGAGAGGAGAGACCACCTCTATTATATCATTGAGTTTAGCAACTTGAAAAGAGAGAATGGGGAGTCTGTCTCCAACTTCACCAAGATGTTTAACAATATGTATAGCAATATCCCCACTGAGACCAAGCCCACTGATACCTCGGCCAGAATAATGTATGCAAATGCCTTTGACTTTGATTTATGCCTACTTCTCAAAGAGAGGAGATCTGCCTCCTTATCACTCATGTAGGATGCTGTCCTAGAGGTAGAATCTAACATTGTGGCATCTTAGAAGGTCAAAGGAAATATAGATAGGAAGAAGCAGCCAGCAGACCCTCTTGGGACTTCTTCATCAGAGAACAAGATCGACAAAATGACCAAACTCTTAGATAATTTGACTGCTGAAATGTATAAGCTAAAGGACCGAGGGAAGATACCTATGAGGGGTGAAGGGCCAAGTGATTTTGTTCCCTGAAACCCAAATTTTGTCCCTTATAGAAGAGGCAACCCCCCAGTTCAAATCCTTAGAAGGGAAAGGAATCAAGTGGAAGATCAGAATGTTGTACTAGAAGAAGAACCAGAGTTCATTCAGGAAGAAGGAGAGGTTGAAGACAACATCCACTGCATGGAGGATGAAGTTGACTATTCTTTTCTGACACAGACAGAATATGAAGAAGCCCTAATTGATGAGCAAATCAATGAAGAAGCAGTATATTAGGTAGATGGTCAAGGAGGGTATAATCTAAGGTCCAAGCTAGTTTCTCCCCCTAAGCAGAATGTTGTTCCTGCAAAGCAGCCTGCTGCACCAGCTAGAAAGGATACTATTTTACCAAAGGAAATGGCTGTCATTCCCAAACCATTGCAAAAACCAATACATTCATCAATCACTGATCCTATCCAACTCAAAGCTCCAGTACATGAGGTAAGGTTTTCTGATAGACTGCATTATTCTTTCAACCTTGAGTCAGAGATTCAAAAATTGAAGATCCCTTTCCCATTAATAGAGCTAATGAAAAATGATGCATTCAAATCTTCCATATTGAATTCTCTTCATCCAAAGATACATATTGATACTTACTTTGGCAATCTGCAAGATGATAAAGCTATTGTAACACTAGGCCCTATGATCAAATATCTAAAGGAGTCTTTCCCACCTTTCTACATATCCTTGAATATCCATTATAAAGTCCTTCATAACTATCTGTTGGTCTCAGGAGCTTCTCATAAACTAATGCCAAAAGCTGTGATGGATGAGCTTGGTCTCAGCATTACAAAACCCTACCATTATTTGTTCTCCTTTGACTTTAGAAAGGTCAAGTGCTTGGGCCTCATCAAAGACCTTGTTGTAAACCTATCTTAGCTACCCTAAAAAAGCATCATCATGGACATTGTAGTGGCTGATATCCCTCCTAAATTTGGTCTCTTACTATCTCTATCATGGAGTAAAAGGCTAGGTGGCACCCTTCATATGGACCTTACATATGCTACAATCCCAATGTTTGGAGGGGAGACTAAGAGGCCTTACAAAGAGAATCATCTTGCCTACATCATAAGCAATGAAAAGAATTTAGTGAACCACCCCATCTATGTAGTAGGCACATATTTTGGGTCATGCATTCTACAAATAGATGATTCTCAGCAAACACCACTCTAGATTACCAAGCCCACCTTCCAGCATCCCGAAGAAGTGACCACATCATTCTGGAACATGTATTTTGATGGGGCTAGCACTCAAAACTTAGCAAGTTCAGGTGTAGTATTGATCTCTCCATCTAAAGAGAATATTAATCTATCTTATAAGATCGATTTTAAAACCACTAACAATATAGAAGAATATGAAGCCTTGCTATTAGGAGTGAAAGATTCCAAGGAAATGGGGATCATTTGTATGAAAATATTTGGAGATATAGACCTTATTATACAGTAGGTCAACAACACCTTTCAAGAAAAAAATGTCAAACTAAAGGCTTACAAGGATGAGGTATGGAAACTCAAAGACTCCTTTATGTTTTTTGAACTGTCATACATACCTAGGACTTTGAATCACCTGGTTGATTCCCTGGCTGTCTCTACAAGTCTGTTTGTTCCTCCTTTACCTCCTAGGCTCAACTTTGATATTCAGGTCAAGTATAGACCTTCCTTGCCAGACAATGTAAAATTTTGGAAGGTGTTTGAGAATGATGATGAGCTTAGTAAATTCCTTCAACTAGTAGATGAATTCTATGATATGCATATATATTAGGAAGACCTAAACATGGAAGAATCCCAACAGCTCAAGTTGAAAGATAAAGTACCTGATCAGAATATTGTCCAATTACCCAGCAATTATATACCTCGGGGTCTAGTACCCCTGGAAGATATTTTTTATCATAATGATATCCCTCTCAAGCCTGCCAAAAAGGAGTAAGACCCTGCTGTCCAAGAGCAAAACATAGGTATCCAAAGCCATCCAAAACTTATAAATCTGTCCACTGAGTTGAATGCTAATCAGAGGTCCAAATTCTATGTCCTGATAAAATAATTTGTTGATATATTTTCCTTGGAGTACAGTGACGTGAAAACCTATGACACCAATATCATCCAACACAAGATTCCTTTGGAGAAGAACACCATCCCTTTCAAACAGAAGATGAGATCCATCAGTCCTCTCCTACTTCTTGTAATTGAAAAAGAAATCCATAAGCTCCTCAAAGCCAAAATCATAATTCCCCTCAGGTATTCCAAGTGAATTGCAAACTTATTGGTTGTAAGGAAGAAGAACAGGGAGATTAGGTTATGTGTGGATTTTAGAAATCTGAACAAGTGCTCCAAAAAAGACAACTATCCATTACCCAAGATGGAATACCTGTTGCAAAGAGTCTCAGGGGCTAGTGTCATGTCATTTCTGGATGGTTTCTCTGGATACAACCAAGTTGCTATGCACCCTGATGGCCAAGAGAAGACTGCTTTTACCACTCCCTGGGGCACTTTCAAGTATGCCAAAAGGCCATTTGGACTAGTGAATGCTAGGGCCACTTTTCAGAGAGCCATGGACTTAGCTTTTGTAGTATTGAAAGATAAATTTGTGCTTATATACCTGGATGACCTAACTGTTTACTCTCATAGCCATCATGAACATTTGCAGCACTTGAGGAGGGTATTTCTGAAATGCAGGAGGTTTGGGATATCACTCAACCCTAAGAAGTCCCAATTTGCACTCAGTGAGGGGAAACTCCTAGGTCACATAGTCTTAGCTGAAGGTGTGAATATTGATCTCGTTAGGGTTGAAGCAATCCAGAAGCTGTCCATACCTAGGTCAAAAAGGGATATTCAGTCCATTTTGGGTAAGATAAATTTTGTTAGGAGGTTCATCCCTAACTTTTCTAGGTTGGTAAAACACATAACATCTATGTTGAAAAAAGATACAGAAATCAAATGGATTGACCATACAAGAATATCTTTTGTAGACATCAGGAAGGCTATCATGGAAGCCCCAACCCTGATTAGTTCGAACTATACCAAGAGTTTTTACATCTTCTCCTTTGCTTCCTATGACACAGTGGCAGCTGTGCTATTACAAAAAGATGATGAAGGTCTTGATCATCCAATTTCATTCTTCAGCAAGACATTGAGGGATGCTGAGCTAAAGTATGATCCCATTGAGAAACATGCTTATGCTCTCATCAAGTCATTAAAAACCTTCAGGATTTACATTCTACATGCAAAATTCATTTCCTATGTCCCTTTAGCTGCTGTGAAGGATGTTTTGACTCAGCCTGACATTGATGGAAAGAGAGCTAAATGGATTGTCAAGCTTATTGAGTTTGATATAGGGGTAAATCACACCAAACTAGTAAGAGGCCAAGGTCTGGCAAAACTCATGGCTAAAGAAAAATGTGAACTAATGGGGATAAACTTCACTTGTGTCAATTCAACAAAATTACAAACTGTAGTAGTAGTAGAAGTAGTTCGAGATCAGAATGACATTCAACAACTGGCTGAAAAATTGTTTTTATGTGAGTGGTACTCATGTATTATTCATTTTCTACAAAAATTAGAAGTTCCTACTGGTCTCACTCCAAATCAAGCATGAGCTCTTAAACTAAAGTCTGTTAATTTTGTATAGTTGATAAATTGTTGTATTGGAAAGATCTGTCTGGGGTTTTATTGAGGTGTCGAGATAAAGAAGAATCAGTTCAGGTCATGCATCACTTTCATTCTAGCACATCTGGAGGCCATCATTACTGGAAGAACACATCCCACAAGATTATGAGGGAATGGTACTATTGGCCAGTCCTTTTTTCTAATGTGTGTACCTTTGTGAAGGCTTGTGACCAGTGCTAAATATTTATATGGAAGCAGTAGCTCAGACCCTTACCCCTTAGGCCTATTCTAGTGAATGGGCCTTTCTAGAAATGGGGTTTGGATTTCATAGGTGAAATAAATCCCTAATCTAGTGGGAAGAATAAATGGATCCTAGTAGCCACATAATACTTTACCAAGTGGATAGAGGTAGTACCCACTAGGAATGCAACTCATCAGGTCATCATGAAGTTTTTATATGAGAATATATTTATCAGGTTTGGCTTCCCAGTAAGGTTAGTGAACAATAATGCACTAGCTTTCAAATCCGGGGCATTGGTTAAAATGTACGAGTCAATGGGAATTCAATTGGTGCATTCCACATCATATTATCCTCAAGGCAATGGCCTGGATGAGTTATCCAACAAAATCCTAGTCAGGATCATCAGAAAACTATTGGAGACAAATAAAAAAAAATGGGATTCTAAGCTAAAGTTTGCTTTATGGGCTGATAGGGTAATAGACAAGAGATTTATAGGGACTTCTCCCTTCAAAATAGTTTATGGTACTGAGGCCATTTTTTCCATTTAGTTAATTCTGCCAGTGGCAAAATTATTTCAGGAGGAGGAAGAAGAACCAAATTATATGGTAAGGAGGATGATGGATTTGGTGGAGTTGCAGCAAGTTAGGGAATAAGTGATAGGGAAATTAGAAGCCCATCAACAGAAGATGAAAGGTCGTGTTTGACAAAAGGGAAAAAGTGGACAATTTTCAGGTTGGAGATTGGGTCCTCAAGTGGGATACTGTTAGGAAGGACAAGAGAAAACATGAAAAATTTGACTCTCTGTGGATTGGCCCTTTTGTGATAGCTCAGGTATAGAAGAACAACACCTTCAAATTGCAGAATATAGAAGGGGAAGAGGTGTTTGATGGCCCAGTGAATGGGCAATTTCTGAAACTCTATTTTATTTGAGGGTCTGAGGCCTTGTTATTGTAAATTATTAGTTAATAGGTTGTTTTTGTTTATAGAATGATAGTGTTAAGTTTTTTAGTTGTTTTCAAGGAAAGGAATTTTGGTCTGGGGTTCTTGGGACCTCACAGGAAGGTTCCCATCCCTAAGTAAGAGCCAAATGTTATCTCCCAAAATAAATTTATTTTGATAGGATGAAGAATTCGAGTCATGTTATGAAAGATTTAAAGATGACTAACAAATTGAGGGTCTCTTTTTTTTCTATATTTGAGAGAATTGAAAATTTGAGCTTTCGGTGGTTTAGGCGGGGTTTTAAACATCTCATTAGCCACCGAAAAGCTTTTTTTCACCAGCTAACAGTTTAACGCAGGATCAGGGTTAACCATCGAAATCTAGCCTGATCGATTATTTGGTAAAAGCAGTTTCAGTGGCTTAGGCGAGACTTTCAAAAAGCTCATTATCCATCGAAAAGTGTTGGTTTCGACATCTTAGCAAACAATTGAAGGAGGGAGTTAACCACCGAAAGTAGGTAAAAGGTGTTGGGGAAAAAGTAGTTTTGGTGGCTTAAGAGAAATCTCTGATGGTTCATTATCCACCAAAAGGCCTGTCTTTCGGCAGTTAAAAGGAGATATCCGAAGAGACTACAAGACACCTAAATCCAAGTTTTACAGTGCCATTTGGAAATCGATTTTGATGGCTTAGGAGAATAGGTCATCATTTCATTAGACACTGAAAGCCTTTTTTTCAGTAGTTAGCATACAATTTTCTAGGGGCCCTCAACCGCCAAAAAGGTTAAAAGAAGAAATGGTTAAAAACCTATCAAATCAAGGCTCATCAGCACAACAATTGTCATTAGAGGACATAATAAACCATCGAAAAGGCAGGATACTGCATCAAGGCACAAGTAAATGATTGAGGAGGTCATTGTTCAGCTGATGAGGACAGATGTGATTGAAAACCCTACTCTTCCCTCCATCTGTCCAAAAAAAACTGCAAAAGATCTCCAATGGGTATCCAGGTTGCTTTAAACATGATTGTTGTGCAGGGGGTCTCGAAAATATCAACCAAATCCATCATGCTCTCACCTAAGCATCACTCATGCAGTTAAAAACCCTCATAATCAGTTCCTAATAATCCAGTACACTCCACCTTCGGTTATAGGAATCCTCACCACCCGAAACCATCTCTGAGAGTCAACCTACTAAAAAAAATCTTCCAGAGAACTTGAATTGATTTTTGTAGGTACCCAGGAGTACATTCAACAAATGAAGAAGGCAGGGTCTACTCTTAGGAAACACATCAGCTACCTACAGGCACATCCATAATTTTGCTAGTTCTTCAAGGATGCTAGCTGCTATAAGTTTTGTGAGAAAATTCAAGGTTCACACCAGCAGGTGGCTGAGTCATTTGCTCTCTCTTTCAATGGCTCCAAGGCAATCATAGGTAAGGAATAATTTCTTATAGATGAAACCCTAATTGCTAAAGTAACTAAACTCGCTAGCATTGGGGAGAAGTGGTTTAAAACCACCATTACAAAGGATGTAGAGTTCAGATCTTATCTGAATCCTGAACATAGAGGGGTGGTGTATAAGAAAAGTGTCCCATCCTCTTGGCTAGAAGAGAGGTGGTAGAAAATACTGAAGGCCATTGTGGTCTACATAACTTGTGAAGGGAGATACAATAGGGCCATGATTTACCATTTTAAATTGATGAACCACTTCACAGGAAAAAGCCCACTGAATTTACCATTCTACTTATAGAGGATCCTAGAAAAAATGGAACATCAAGAGAAGGCTCAACCAACCAAGATTGCTGGAAGATTGTCTCATCATGATCTTATCCAAATCCTGATCCAAGAATTGTTGAAGAGGAGGAATATGGCATGGGCATATTTCTTATTTTTGAATGGCTTTGAAAAAGGCCTACATCCAGAAGAAAAGGGTAAGTCTCCTTCAAAAAAGTGTAGCACCCTAAGGATTGGAAAAAGGAAGAGAAGGGATATATCCCGAACAACAGCAGAATAGCCTCCTTCCTCTTCTAAAGCCAAGAAGGTCAAAGGAAACCTGGATTTTAGTGAAAAGGGCCAGGAAGTCACAACACATAGTGGGAACATTTTGAACCTACCATACTCAGATTCAGAAGAGGAAAGAGAGGAAGGTGTTGACCTACTAGTGCAAGTTGTAGCAGATATTGAAGAACTCCAATCACCTACACCAAAAGAGCAAGATGGACCAGTAGAGAAGGCTTCCTCTAGCAATCCCAAGACATAAAGGATAAATCAGTTACTGAGGTAAGTGTATGAGATGGAAATTTTAGAAAGAGAGATAAAGAAAAACAATGCTACATTAACCGAGAGGAATAAGTTGTTGCACAACTTTTACCTAGAGATGAGAGAAATGTATGTTGTTCTAAAAAGACTAAACAAAAGATACTTGAAGCACAACACAAGGCTATATAGAATGATTAGGCTTTAGAGGCTATATATGAAGGATGCCAAGCCAAATCCTAGCACTCACCTCACATTGGAAACCCTAGTTGAAGCTGTAGTAAGCCTTCTGCCTCTAGAATCAAGTCAGGATGCTGCTAACCTTCCTAACATAGAGCCTACTAAATCAAAAGATAAACAAACAAACTTGAAAGAATAATTTTGGAGGTGGCTTAAGAATTTTTGAAGAAGAGGGTTTTCGGTGGCTTAGGAAGATGCTGAGGCAGTTCATTAGCCATCGAAAGCATGCTTTCGACAGCTAATAGTTCCGATATTTTGACCTCTTAACCACCGAAATAAAAAAGAGGCATAGGATCGAATTTTGGCATGAAGGATCAGTTTTGGGAAAACATGAATAGCTCAGGGACAAAGTATAAAGATGAAGGGAACTGAAGAACAACATCAAGGGCGGTATGCTTCAGTTTTGAAGTGACATAAAGGAAGAAAGGGTCACCAACACTAAACTGTTTAAGTAAAACAGTGACATATCCAGTAGAGGACCAGTGGTAGTTATTTTCAGTACTCACTTTAGTTATCAGAAGGTAAACAGTGAATGAGTTCTATGGTTAGATAGACTAGTAGTTAAATTAGGGTTTTTGACCTAATTATGCAAAAAACAATTATTTTGTCTATTTTTAGTAAATCAGATCCAATTTTTAAGGATCTGAATATTTTTGTAAAGGCTATAAAGCCTAAGACTTATGTTATTGAAAATGTTCGACTTCGAGGACCTATAGATGATTACTATTGTCAAGCTTCTCATATTTCTCATGACCTAATATAAGCTCTTTTGCTATCATATGTTCAGCTTCCATTTTCTGTCTATTCTGTGCTTATGCTTGAAAGTCTTATTCAGGTTTATTGATGTCTGATAGCTGTCATCCTATTGGCATATTGATGATTTGAATTATAAGTACTTTCCTTTTTATGATCAACCTTTTATATATATATGTTTTATGTTTGAATCTGCCAGCATGATAAGTTCTCCATCTCTACACCATATTATCAAATCTATGAACAGTGGTAGTTAGAAGCCTTATCCCTGATTAAGTTTCATGCATGTCTTGAGAGTGTGAGGTTCTATGGGTTACTTGACTTGATCCATTTAGAAAACCATAAAAACATTTAAGTTACTAGGCATCCTCGAGCTGCAACCTAGAGGAGTTTCCTGGAGTGATAACAGAGTTAATTTGCAAAATTTAAAATTCATTGTCATTAAAATAAATGCCAAAATAAAAATGTGTAAGAATATTGAGGAATCTATGGATTATTTGTTGGTTTCATACTTCTTTTCTATAGAAATTTTTAATTTTTAACTAGTGTTCAAATTTGTAGTGGAAAAAACTAGAACTAGAGGACATTAAATGAGTGCTTTTATTTTTTATTGGAAACACATCTTTAAGAGATTTAATAGATTTATTTTGGTTTGCTATATGGGGTACCTTGTAAAGTAGAAATAAAAATATTGAATTTATATAGTTGTTCCTAGAAAAGTTAGCCCATAAATTAAATGTTGATTGTAATGGAAATAAGACTACAACAAATGTTGGTTGGGAAGTGCACAAACAATTGAGCATAGTTTTTTGTAATCAATACTAAGAGAAATTTCAGGATCAAACTAAAATATCAATTCATATTTTGCATTAACAATCTAATCGGATGCACAATTAAATTAATCTATAAAAAATGGTCGTAAAACAAGTTTGAAAGGGAGACAATATCTATTAAATAATTATGGCCTACTAAGACCTCAATGTTTACATATGTGCCATATTCTTAATATTTATGTGCTTCTAAACTTCAGGATGTTTAACATCTCCAGTCTTAAAGAATAATAGAATCCTAGTCTTAATCTCATCCAATCTCATCCTTGGTTTGATTATGAATTTGAGTAAATTTCAAAAACCAAGATAATGTTGTTTATCTTAATGAACTAATAAAATATGCATATTTTTGTGACATTCATTGCATCCCATGTTTTATCATATATATACCAGTTCCTTTTTGGATGTTTTTAATCTCATATTTAAGATGGTTCAAATCATTAATGTTTTCCATTTTTTATTTTATCAATAGAGTTGATAGTGGGGACCATGGCATTGGTGGATTATTGAGAATTGATTCCTTGAAACTTTCAACTATTATATTTCAATTGATATGCTTTGAATTTCAATATATGTTTATCAACCACTATATTCTTACATGACTCAATGTTGCATCTCACTAAGACACTCTTGGTTTATATGGTGGAATACATTGTTTCTACAATACAAAGTATGAACTTATTGAATGAACAATCATGGCCTTTAATGATTGGAATTTGGGTTTTGTTAAGCCCTAAATGTTGAGCACAGTTCCCCCCATAATGTGGCGCTTTACCCCCTATATGGTGTTGTAGTACATATTATTCATGTAGGCTTGGGTCTATTAGTGGGTCTATTAGCTGTTATTACATACACCTATGTCTCTTATATCTTTGTTTAAGGAGATATTTTCATTTTATTCAACATTGTATATTGTCTCATCTTAGGAACATAGTACATTGTGTAAGGTGGTTCCTCCCTTCAAGAGGATTGATATCCATCTCTATTATGCATTATTAAGGCATGGGTTACCCTCTTTTGGTCTCTTTCTTCTATTTTTCTACTATTTTTGGGACACGGGTTCCATTACATTTGGTATCAAATCTCTTTCGTTGGCACTGGCTTCTGGAAAATCAATCACCTTGGAATTTTGGCTAAAACTCTTTTCTTCAAGGATTTAGAGATATAGGTTAAAACCCACCTCTAAAACATGCCAATATATCTCCATTCCGAAATTCATATCCTAATGAATTACAGTTTGAGAGATATTCGTTGGGGAATTTAGGGTTTTTTACTACTCTAAAACTAGTCTAAAACGAATGTTCTGGGGAAAAAGGTCATATATGGGGAAAGAAGATTGACAAGAGTATATGTGGTAGGATTTCTAGCCACATAAATAAAGTATTGGACGCGTGGAATATAATACAAGATCGCTCTTTTGGATAAGCCAAAAATAAGAAGTTTTCAAAGATTTGAAATAAATTTTTATTGGCACATCCAAATTAGGTGAAACCTATGGCATCATAAGGTGGACACATCAGGATACAATAGTCCAAAGTTTCAGACATAGAGGGGGTGAAATTCTAATTTTTCCTTAGTTTCAAGTCAGACCTAAAACAATCTTCAAATCAGGGTTTGAAAAAAGGTGTTCTAGCGAAAATTGTTATATCTGGAGAATCTGATATCCCAATTGAGTGAGACCTATTGCATCAAAAGGAATATTGACCATAGTATCTGTGATAGATTTTTAGAGTCAAATTTTCAATATTGGACACTTGGTATACCGTACAAGTTCGCTCTTATGGATAGGAAAAATATTAGAGTTATTGGTATAATTGCAATATAGTTTTACCGGAGAATACAAATTAGGTCACACTTGCGACATAAAAAAGAAGACACATTAGGACACCAGAATCTGAAGTTGCAGACCTAGAAAATCCAAAGTTTTAAATTTATCTTAGTTTAACTCGGCAATAAAACAATCTTCTAGTCAAGGTTTCAAGAAGGAAAATATATATTTAAAGCAATGATAGATCTGGCATAGAGCACAAACAAGTAGTATCAAAATACTGAATATGTCCAAAAACATGATGAAACACCATGTAGATGAACATCACAATCAAAGGATTTTTTAATAAGGAAAAATGATATGGGAACTTGAACAAATTGTTGAAACTGTGAAATTTGAGTCACAGTAATCTTGGGACAAAGGAACAACTCACAAAGATTCAGAATCAATTGCACAATAAATTTGACATGAAACACATTGCAATTCGGAGTTGCAGGTGTAAGAATGTATTCAATAATCAAAACTAGAGATACAATGTGATACACTTTCATGAATAACAATACAATTGGAATCCCAAGGAGTTCATTCAAATTGCAAACATGAGATTTGCTTAGTTGTAAGTTAGCCACACTAAAGACATCAGTTAACCACTAATCACAACCATAATTTACTCTAATTGAGCCCTAACAGAATTTGAGGTAGTAATGACTAAGTCTAACTAAATAGAACTCAACTGCATGTCATTCAGTAGGTGGGGGTGCATATCTAACTCAAGTCAACTCCCATGAAGTGAACTAAACTCAACCGAGTCACAAGAAGTAGTTGGAGGTGCCTTAAATCACTCTAGTTAACTCATATCATCCCAAAATAGACAAATAGATGAGAAAGGCACCCTTCCAAATAATTTTAACTGATTGTTAGGTGAAACAACATTCAATTAACTAATTAGTGCACTTATGACAAGAAGATCAACTCATATTTGCTCCTTAATATAAGAAGGAAGCCTAGTTAGCCTCTGTGATTGAAGGAGAAGGCTTAGTTGGCCTCCTTGATTGAAAAAATGTGCTAGTACCGATGCTGATGTCAAGGAGTGTGCTGGTGTGTTGATGTTGATGTCAGTAATTCAAGTCAATACTTAGGATAAGTGGCCAAATTGACCAAATAAATATGTTTGGTTTGGATGATGACTCCAACACCCCCCCTTAAGCTATAATCATGTGGAGGAGTAAAAATAAAATGTGAGGGCCCCAATAGCAAATGCCATAGGTCACCCTATACAAAAAGTAACTCTAAAATTCTCAAAATAATGCTATGTGAGGAAAAGGGGAAATGTCAATCGGAACAAACCCCCCCCTCAAGATGAACACTAAAGAAGTAACTATTCACCTTGATGAACTCACCCCCAACAATGAATGGAGGTAAGTGAAATTTTGCTCAGTAAATTTCTTGGTGAAAATATCTGCAGTCTGCTTATCTGTGGGGCAGTATTACAGAACAATTGTCTCATCATGCACCAACTCCCTGATGTAGTGTATGTGGATCTCAACATGTTTGGTCCTCTTCTAATGAAATGGATCCATTAAGATATTGATAGAACTTTGGTTGTCACAAAATATTACTATGGATAAAGCACTACCAATCTCAAACTCATAAAAAATTCCATGCAACCAAACTTCCTGAATGCAAGCATTTACTGCTCCCTTGTACTCAGCCTCTGCTGAAGAAAGTGCAATGGAAGCCTTATTTTTGCTGGACTAGAAAATTGGGCCACAACCAAACATAATCACATATCTATAAGTGGAATTCCAATAAATGGTATCCCCCTCCCAATCAGAATCTGTAAAACCAATAAACTCTAGCTCAGAATCTGCAGCATAGTGAATGTCGTAGGATCTAGTGCCCTGAATGTACGAAAGGATCCTCTTGGTTTCCTTCCAATGGATCTCATGAGGCTTCTGCATATATATTGATACAACATTCATGTCATAAAAAATTTCAATCCTTGAATGTGTCGAGTATAGCAAGCTTCTGATCAACTGACGGTAAATAGTGGAATCCATGGGTGGAGTGGTTTTTCCCGTTTCAAGACCGGTTCCTGAGAGGGAAGGAAATGGTGCAGCATTAAAATAAACCATGTTAAAATTAATTAGCAGTTCTAAAACATATTTTTACTAATTTACCATTATCCCATCATAGTCTTGAGATATTTCAAGATCAAGAAACTGTCTCAGCATCCCCAAATCGTTCATTTCAAAAGCATCATGAAGAGCAGTTTTTATAAAGGAAATCAAAGCAAGTGTGCTTATTGTTATCAAAATATAATCCACATACAATACTGTGATCAGAATATTATCTGAATACTACTAAAAATATACATTTGGATCTGATTTGCATCTCTGGAAGTTCTGTGAGAGCAGAAAGGAATCCATTTTGGCATACCAAGATCTTGGGGCATGTTTTAACCCATATAAATATTTCTACAACTTACAAAACAAGGAAGGATATGATGTATAGCCTTTAATATCCTTCATGTATATTTCCTATTGTAGGTCTCCATGAATAAAATCATTCTTGAAATCCATCTGATGCACCTCCCAATGCTTGGATGCAACAATGGCCAAAACTAGCCTTATGGAATCCATTTTTACCACCGGTGCAAAGGTCTCATGATAGTCCACTCCTTGAAATTGGGAGAAGAATTTTGAAACCAGTACTGCTTTGTACTTGCAGGTTGTTCCACTTGCAATAGCCTTTTTCTGATATACCCACTTCCATTGAACAAGTTTCCTCCCAGGCGGAAGAAAAACTAGCTCCCAAGTTTCATTTTTCCGGAGAGAGTTGAAGTCTTCATCCATTGCAAATTGCCATCTCAAATATTTCCCAGCATGGTAGTAGGAATTTGGAATAGACCCAATAATCAAATAACAAGTCCCAAACAACAAGAAATCATGACTAGAAATAGCAATAGCCGCTCTTTGAAAATTTGACCGCCTTCTTGGATCATCGAAATTTCCAATGTTTGTCCGGATGGAAGAGAGTGTCTTTTTGGTTCATTTTGGGAGATGGGTTGGAACATTTGAATATGATTCATAATATGATATATTATTTTCACTGATATCATATATCATATCTGAAATATCAAATCCTTCAACCCCATTTTCATCATCAGAATGATCAGCATAACAGGAGGGAATTTCAATAGTTTCTTCCTCGACTAGTTCTACCTCTTGGAGAGGTTCTTCAAAGCGGACAATTCTCTCAATGAATATCTATTTGGTTATGATATTCATAAGTTTGTATCCCTTTCATTCCTCTATATACCCAATTAAAACATACTCAATAATCTATGGTTGCAAATCCTTCCTCTTGTCAAGTGGAATTCGAGCCCAAGCAGTGGACCCAAAAACTCTGAAATTGGACACATCTGGTTTGTGCCCAAAGTATACTTCAAAAGGAATTTTTCCTTTCATGAAAGAGTGAGGTACCTTGTTCTGAATTTAAGCACCAACATTCATTTCCATGGCCCAAATATTTCTATCCAAACCTTTGGCTGCCAATATGCATGTAGTCAACTCTTTGAGGGCCCGGTTTTTCCTTTCTGCTACACCATTCTATCGGGGGGTGTAGGGAATGGAGTGCTGGATTTGGATATCATATGTAGCACATATTTGCAGAATCTCATACTTAATATAATATGATCCATTATCATATATGAGAGGATTTATATTCCTCCCACATGCATTCTCCACAGATGCCTTGAATTCAATGAATCTTTTAAGAACCTCATATTTTTTCTTTAGGAAGAAAACTCAATTGAATTTGGAGAAGTCATCAATAAAGGTGAGCACATACCTTGAACCACTCATGGAGGTTGTAGGAATGGGTCCAATGATCAGAGTGGTTCAGCTCTAAAATACTTGTTGCAAGTCTTTCCTTTCCTTGAGAAAATTTGTGCTCAGAGTGTTTGCCGACAATGCATCCTTTACAAATTCCATTGGAAGATTTGATGGCTGGGAGGCCTTCAACCATGGGATGTTTTGAAAGTTTATGCAAATATTTGAAGCTCAAATTTCCGAATCTCTCATGCCAAAGCCTATTGACCTCATTCCCATGATGGTTTGCTAGACTTGTTACTATGAGTTTCCTAGATGCAATCTCTGAGATCTCAACATCATTTGGATTGAAAGTGACTCCCTTGGGAACTCCGGTGTGTGTCTTTTGGTATACACTAAATAGATTGGAGGGAAACTAGGGAGCATACAAAACATCAAAAAATATGCCACGTTCAAGTTTACAGTAGCTTTTCCTTTCAAAATGATCTAAGAATAATCTCCCATGTGGATGGGAATGCTTTTGTCAAAGTCTAGGAATGAAAATGATTCTTTTCTTGCCACCATATGGTTCGAAGCTCCAAAGTCTATGAGGATATGTCTAGGATTCAAAATATTTTCCATGAGGGAGTTTCCTCTTTCTGTATGGATGTCCCGATCATGATTATCTCTCTTACTAACACTGTCAGGATGATTTATAATGTTCCTCTCAAGGAGAAGAGTCATTTCATCAATCCTTTTATTCATGGAAGAATGTTCAGGGTGAAATCCATTACTGCAATAGGAACACTTGACATTTTATTTTCCTTGGTTCCCTTTTTTCTTGTTATTCCTTGAGTCGAAAGGCTCATCTTGCTACTGGTTCTTCTCCTTTGTCTTGGGAGCATCAAACTTAGTATTTTGATTATTTTTATTTCCCTTACCCTTTGTATATTTGGGGTCTGAATCAAACAGTTCTTGATATTTGGAGGATATGATGATCCCCATATCCATAAGCTTGTCATGCTCGTTTGTGGGGGACTTAATGAAGGCATTGAGAGTATGCATTTTTTAATTTGGGGCTATTACCTTCCTCGTATGGAATTTGGAGAGAATGAGCTTATAATCCTCTTTCTCCACTTCACACTACTTCAACTGGAGCACTAGGTGCTTGAATTTGGTGAAGAATTCATTCAGAGTTTCGAAATTGCTTGGGTGAAGAGAAATCATCTCATTCTTTAGCCGATAAATCCTCATGTCATCTTTCTTATCAAATATATCAACAAATTTATCCCAAATTTCCTTTGGATTCTTTAATCCAGTGACATGGAAATGAAGATATTTGGAAATTGAAAGGCATAGAAACCCAAAATCTTCATACATCTTATTCCAATATCTTGATTTATCTACAACATGGTTTGGCTCTATCTCGGTGTCCATTGTGACTCTGTAGAGTCCCTTGGAATGCAATTCAATCTCCATGTCCCCATTCCACTCGTGGTAATTGAAAGGACTAACAGGATCCAAAGAAGAAGCCATTTTTGTGCCATATCGAATGTAGTATAAGTATTCCAAAAAATGTGCAAAAACACAAAAGGGCATCGTTGTTGATGTATTTGTAACTTTGAAATGTATTTACTTGTATATCTTCTGTACTGTACATTGATGTTTATTCTAGGAAGTATCTGTAATGTAATTGAGTCATGTCATGCCCCAATGTTCTGAGCGGGAGATTCAACAATGTAAACAAGTCATATAAAGTCATAGAGTATAACCCTCCTTATTGTTCAAGGGTTAAAGTCCCCGAAGTTGTGTGGTCCTAGGGTTATTAGACTCTCCTATAGAATTCGACCCTAGTGAGTTATTGTCAAGTCGGGAATTAGTATAAATAGAGAGGGATCCTCTCTATTTAACACACATTCATACACATTCACCGACACTCAATTGTAGAGCATAACTGAGAGAGAGAGAAGAAGCTGGGACATTAGGGGAAATTTCAATTTAAAATGGGCCTTCCAAAAATTATACAAATTCCATGTCATCATGTATTAACCAATAAAAATGATTTAAAATTCAAAAAGGGAGCACCTTTTAAACACTTTTTTAATATAAATTTGGGGATAGGTATCATAAAAAAACTACTTTTTTTTGTTCGTATTTTTGACATATCTCCCTGTGTTTTTACTCAAATTTTTATTGGGAGATCTCGTTGGATGCGAAATTTGATTCTACATCCAACGAGCTCTCTTGATCGATTTGAGTAAAAACAGAGGGAGATATGTCAAAAATATGAACAAAAAGTAGTTTTTTCTTTTCTTCCTCCAAAATTGATAAATAGTATTTTATTATTTTAACTATTATTTTACTGATTTTCCTTAGGAGGCCCATTTTGAGTTGAAATTTACTCTAATGCAAGAGAGAGAGAGACTATTCCAGTTGGGAGATCATCTTACTATATTTCGGTTTTACTTTTGGTGCTGATTTTATATCTGAGGAAGTTGCATGGTTTTCTCCTTTATGGATTCCTTGAGGAAAATATTTGTGTTCATTGTCTCTTGTGATTGATTGTTATGCTTGTTCTTCTCTTAGATAAGATCCTAATATCATATATCTTAAACGTTAAAAATCTAGCATGGTATCAGAGCTAACTTGAGAAGAAGACAATATTCAGCTACTAAAGCTAGGGCTTCCTACTTTTTGGATCTCTCCCATGGATTTTCAGGAAAAGGAGGTTTAGCTGACTCTCCTCTCTAGGGTGCATCTTTCTATTGAAGCAGAATATGATTCTAAATATTTTTAGTTTTTGACCCAACACTACTACTGAAAATTAGGTCTTTCCATAGAAGTGGAATTTTTGAGTGAGCCTAGGCCTTGATTGATCTCCTCCTCAAAATAAATGTTTATATATCAAGATCAAAGTTTTTGGTTGGGTAGAACTCTACTCCTGAACCAGAAAACCAGCTTTATAGAAATTTAGCTCCGGATCTAGTTCTGACATATTAACTTGGTAAGATCTAAATATTTTTCATTTCCATTTGAGGTTCTCTTTTAAGATGTCTCATCATACCGAGCTTGATGAAAAGCTTGAGGGAGATGATAACTTCCGAGCTTGGAATTATAGGATCTCCCTGGTTTTGGAAGAAAATGAGTTGGACTCTTACATCAATGAAGAGGTTCCAGTTGTATAGGGAGATGAGGCTAAGACCTTACATAAGAAGAAATTGGCCATGGCTAAGAGGATTATTGTTGATTCAATCAAGGATCACCTCATACAACATGTGTCCTCTCTAAAGAAACATAAAGAGATGTTTGATGCCCTGGCCAAGTTATCTGAAGGGAAGAACATAAACCGAAAGATGACTCTGAGAAACCAATTGAAGAATGTAAAGACCAAAAATGTGGAGACCATCCATTCTTGATTTACAAGGGTCTCTCAGATAAAGGAACAACTCGAAGTCGTAGATGAAGAAGTAGAGAATATATAAATTGTGATGACCACCTTGAATGGTCTCCCTAGGGCATGGGACATTTTCATTCAAGGGATCTGTGCTAGAAAGAAGCTAGTCAATTTTAGCAGACTGTGGGAGGAATGCTCACAATAATAAGCTTGAATATCAGCTCGAGTAGAAAAGATGGGAAGTGGATATCAAGATCTCGTAGTACAATCCAAGAAAAGTAGAACAGACCATCACAAAGGTAAGCACTCTTGCCAAAAGAAAAACACTAGAAAGTCTATCAAAGATTTGTCTAAGTACATTTTCTTTACATATGATGAAAGATGACACCTTGCAAGATATTGTCCTAAAAACAAAGATAGATCTCACAATAGGAAGGAAAACTAGAAAATACATCATGATCATGTTGCAGAATATGATGATCCTTCCAAGAAGAGAATCAACCAAAAAAGTGATGATTCTTCAAGTGATGAAGAATATGTTTTGATTTCCACTCTCATAGGAAACATCACACATGGATGTAATTATTGGATTATATATAGTGGGGCTTCCAAACACATGAAGGGATTCAAAGAATCATTTGTGAAACTATCAGAACATGAATCACCCCACAAGGTGAAACTTGGGGATGATTACAGATATCCAATAAAGGTAGTGGAGAATCCTCCTACAAATTAGACTTTGGAAAGTCTATGAAAATGAAGGATGCCCTATTTGTACCAGGACTAAAGAAGAACCTTCTCTCCATATCTGCATCAGATGCAAAAGGCATAAGAGTTGCATTTATATATGGCTAAGTGATGTGGCCAAAAGGAAAGACTATTGATGATACAGTAGTAATTGGAGAACAAGAGGGATGACTATACAAATTAAAGGACCAACTAGAACAAGATTTGTTTCATGACTCAATAGAACCAAATGAAATTTGGCATAGAAGGATTGCACACGTACACTATAGGGAGCTACCACTTTCAATAAAAGCTATTGAAGGTCTTCCAGAAATACAAGCAAAACATGAAGGACTATGCAAGGGATGTGCGAAAGGAAAGAACACAAAAAAGACATTTTCAAGTAGCGAAAGCAAGGCTAAAGGAATCTTGGAAATCATTCACTCTAATGTATGCGGTTCGATGTCATCCAACTCATTAAGCGGGTATGTATACTATGTTTCTTTCATTGATGATTTTTCTAGGAAGACGTGGATATAATTCATGAAGAACAAAGATGAAGTATTCAGCAAGTTCAAGGAATTCAAAGCCTTGATTGAAAACTACAAAGAGAAGAAGATCACGATTCTTTTATTAGACGATGGCAAGGAATTCACATCAAATGAATTCAAGGAATTATGCAAAGATTTAGGGATTAAGAGGGAGTTGACCACTCCATATAATCCACAACAGAATGGGGTTGCAGAAAGAAAGAATAGAACGATCATGGAAGGTGCAAGGTAAATGCTTCATGATCAAGATATTCCATTCATCTATGGGTAGAAGCGGCTAGAACAACTCTATATGTACAGAACCGTACTGGACATAGAGTACTCGAGAACAAGGCACTTGAGGAAGTGTTTTCTAGAAAGAAACTAGAATTCAGTCATCTCAGAATATGACAGAGAGACTCATGTTTCTAAGTTAAAGAAATCCCTGTACTGTTTGAAACAGGCACCCAAGACATGGTATGGCATAATTGACAACTTCCTATCCAGTTTGAGATTTACCAAGAGTAAAGCAGATTCGAACCTTTACTACAAGGTTGAAGAAGGGAACCTAGTGATACTCCTACTATATGTAGATGATGTATTTGTAATACGTGAGGATGAGTTCATTACTGATACAAAGAGGAAGCTTGATGCCGAGTTTGAAATGAAGGACTTGGGTATGATGCACTATTTTCTAGGCATGGAGGACCTGGCAGAATGCAGATGGAATTTCCATGGGATAATGGAAGTATGCAGTAGAGATCCTGAAGAGGTTCGGGATGATGGGCTACAAATCCATGACCACACCTATGGCATTGAAGCTTAAGCTATTGAGTGATGCTTCATCAAAAGCGGATGATGCTACGATGTATCGTCAGATGATTGGGTCCTTGATGTACCTGATGATTACGAGACCATATATTTTCTCTGCTGTCAACACATTGATCCGGTTCCTAACGGATCCGAGACATGTTCACTTGATTCATGTAAAGCATATTCTGAGGTACCTAAAGGGTACAGTTGATTATGGGCTCAAGTATGAGGTAGATCAAAAGATTAAACTGGAAGGTTATGTGGATTCGGATTGGGCAGGCAGTGCCATTGAAAGAAATAGCACTTCAAGGTGTTACTTCAATATGGGATCAGGTGTGATATCCTAGTCTAGCAAGAATAAATCATGTGTGGCATTGAGTACAACCGAAGCAGAGTATGTTGCAGCTTGTTCGGCTAGTTGTGAGGTAGTGTGGGTCATAAAGTTACTATCTGAGTTATTTGATCTCCATATGGATGTTAGTTGTACATATTGAGACAACCCGAGCTATGTGAAGATGTCAAAGAACCCAATGTTCCATGAAAAATCAAATCCTATTGAGATCAAGTATCACTATACTAAGGATATGGTGCAAAGAGGAGAAACCGAACTCTAGTATGTTGCGACGGACGAGTAGATAGCTAATGTACTGACCGAACTATTAGCCAGAGTAAATTTTGATTACTTCATGGAGAAACTTGGTGTTCTCCAGATCGAGGTTCCAACCAAAGGGAATTGATGTGTCCATTTTCCTTTATGACATGGTGGAAGGCTGAGCTTCACATGATAAGATATAAGTGTACAGATGCTCTGATGTGATTGTGGGTTGTGTTCCCACATGATCAGTGTAGAGATATTCTGATGTGATTGTGGGATGTGTTCTGACATGATCAATGCAGAGCCATTCTGATGTTATTGAGGGATATGTTCCCACATGATCAGATATAAGTGCATATATGCTTTGATGTTATTATGGGATGTGTTACCACATGATAAGTGCATATATATTCTGATGTGATTGTGGGATGTGTTCTCACATGATCAGTGCACAGCCACTTCGATGTGATTGAGGGATGTGTTCCCACATGATCGAATGTAAATGCAGTGCCTTTCTGACATGATGAGGCTAGATGTAAGTGCAGAGCCTTTCTGACATGATGAGGTCAAATGTAAGTACAACTCCTTTGTGACATGATGAGGTTCTATGTAAGTGCAGAGCCTTTCTGACATGATGAGGTCAGATGTAAGTGCAGAGCCTTTATGACATGATAAGGTTGGATGTAAGTGCAGATCCTTTCTGACATGATGAGTTCAGATGTAAGTGCAAAACCTTTCTAACATGGTGAGGTTGGATGTGAGTGTTGGGCCATTCTCACATGGGATTTGGATGTGTTCCTCCCATGGTCAGATGTGAGTCTTGGGCATTCCTTTCATACATGGTTCTTGGATGTGTTCCTCCCATGGTCATATGTAAGTGCTGGGTAGGCCTTTCTGACATGGTTCATTCCATGGCCAGATATAAGTGCTGAAGACGATGAAGGCCTACATGAAGGATAGGCCTATAACCAACATGAAAAAGGGCTTTCTTTGTAAAAGTTCCTATGACGATTAGAATTGAGATAGCACGAGTGATGATGACCCAGTGATGATCCAGATCAAGTGATGATCTAGACTTGATGATGATCTAGTTATGATCTAGACTTGATGAAGATCCAATGATGCTCCAGATCAAGTGATGATCTATACTTGATGATGATCTAGTGATGATCCAAACTTTATGATGATCCAGTGATGATATAGACTTGATGATGATCCAGTGATGATCCAGATTCAGTAGTGATCTAGAATTAATGAATATGACTTGAAGATGAATATGACTTGATGATGATCCAGATGATATAGGGAAGATGGATTGTGCTAAGAAATTGTGTCAATAGAATACCTTCCTAGTTAAGAGAGAGTGTTGATGTATTTGTAACTTTAGAATGTATTCACTTGTATATCTTATGTATTGTACCCCGATGTTTATTCCGGGAAGTATCTGTGATGTAATTGAGTCATGTCACTCCCCGATGTTCTGCTCGGGAGATTCAATAATGTAAACAAGTCATGTAAATTCATAGAGTATAACCCTCCTTATTGATCAAGGGTTAAAGTCCCTGCAGTTGTGGGGCCCTAGGGTTATTAGGATCTCCTAGAGAAGCCGACCCTAGTGAGTTATTGTCAAGTCAAGAATTAGTATAAATCTAGAGGGAGCCTCTCTATTTAACACACATTCATACACATTCACTCACACTCAATTGTAGCGCATAACTAAGAGAGAGAAGAATCTAGGAGATGAGAGAGAGAGACTACTGCTATCGGGAGATCATCTTACTGTATTTGGGTTTTACTTTTGGTGCTGATTCTATCTCAAAGGAGGTTGTGGGTTTTTCTACTTTATGGTTTCCTCGAGGAAAATATTTGTGTTCATTGTCTCTTATGATTGATTGTTGTGCTTGTTATTCTCTCAGATAAGATCCTAAGATCATATAGCTTAAATGTTAAAAATCTAACAACCTGCACTTTTCAGGTTTTCATCACACCCAACTTAGTCAATCAAGCTATCTTGATCAACAATTCCTTTGCTTAGGATTTATGTGGTAAACCTTCGGCTTTTGGTGCAGTACTAGAATTTTTTAGCTTTTTGCTCAAAATGCATCATAGATCCATCAAGGAATCTGTTCAAGAAGGATATCCTTGTACCACCATGGTTCTGATACCGTGTGAAAATTTATTGAAAGTAATATTGGGTCCAAGGAATAACTCACAGAGATTTAGAATCAATTGTAAAAGAAATTCAACATGAAAATTGTAATATCCTGAATTTTGGACCTAACACTTATAGGCATGAGCCTATTGATTATGATGTTATCTTGATAGTTTATTTTGATATATTGGGGAAAGGACCCCACTGCATATGAACCTGATGATTTTTTATATATATTTGGCATAAACCAATTATTAATGATATATCTATATATATATATATATATGCTTGTGTGTGTTGGGTGTGGACCCTGAAGCACATGATTGATGATATTTTTTTTGTTGAGCGAGAAGCTCTAGAGCACATGGGTAATTAACATTTTGTGTTGAGCGAGGAGCTTTGGAGTACAAGGGTAATTAATGTTTTTGTGTTGAGCAATAATATTTGGAACACATGAAAATATAATTGGAAGTGTTGGGAATAAACCCTAGAGCCTTCCATGTTGATGTTGAGCATAAGCTCTGGAACATCGGATCCTTGGACATTGTATCCCTAGGTCTATCGTACAAGTACATCCTAGCATTACTGTTGAGCAAAGAGCTCTATAATTGCAGTAAGTTTGTAAGCGTTGAGTATGGGATCTAGTAAGTGCTAGGGGTTACTGAAAATAATTTAATAACTTTCCAATGAAAACAACTCGAGAAAAATATTGATCTCATCAGACATACTTACAAGTGATTAAATGAAATTTATAATTTCTGTATTTTCATTAAGCACTACAGAACTACCATGTTATACAAGGGAATCCAACATGCAAGGATGTTTAGAGTCACCTAGCCTAGTAGACCTAACCATCTACCTATTTTTACCTTAATGAAGAAGTTTCATTAAGTCTTGGGATCATGGTATATGATTCCCAAAGACAAATGTTAAGAAATGTTATATTATTATGTATTTAATACATGGTATGTATAAAGAATAAATATAGTAATAATATTAATGATGAAAGAAAAAAAGGAAAGCTCCATCCATTATTATTTATTATTACAAGATAATAAATAGTACAATACCTACAAAAAGTCTATTTGGGAACTAGTTGAAAATTCCTAAGTTAAAGTATTAAAAATTACCCAAATTAATTAAAAAGGGTTAAATCAAGAAATCAAGGTTTCTTGATTTAACTTCCCCTTTGACCGAAAAAAATCTCTATAAAGTCTCAAGCCAAGGAAAGGCTTGGGGTCCTAATCTATCTTGTGGGAGTCCTTATTCTGCCTGTTTTTATCTCAAGAGAATGCTTGAAGAATAATTTCTTGGAAGGAAAAGGAGAACTGATCCATACCTGATATACCAGATAAGAAACCCTAACTTAGGATCTCTAATCTACTTTCATGTTGGATTCTAGCTCGGGGGGTCTAGATTGAAAACATGAATGGTTTTGGGTCATGGTTGTGTGGAACGTGGTAATTCCCAAGTGATTTGGTCATCTAATACAGAGGTCAGATCTGCCTATGAATTGTTAATGTTTGTTATTTGAGTGTGCAGATTCAACCATTAAAGAAGCTTCAGATTAAGGTATGAGATCCTAGGCTGCCTATTCTATTTTTCTAGAATAAAAGCTGGCTAATTTGGGGTAAAGATTTACATTACATGTTCTAACCCTATATGTTTGAGTTTTGTTTAAATCTTATAGGGTTTACATTTTTTAAGGTATAACCCTAGGATGTACTTTATTTCTTATGTTAGATTTATCCATGGTTTATTTCTTCACATTACTTCTGCAAATTAATTCATGTATAAACTTTTATCAAGGGTTTGTACCTTAGTTTTCATTCATGTATTATATTTACTATTGAAATTGTGTTCATTACAAACTAGGTTTTATTTTAGATCTTTTACCTATCTGTCCTTTTAGATTTTATAAACTCTACTGACATATTTTGTTTGTCAGTAGAGGCATGTTTTAGATTTATATAGACTAGTTTGGAAGTAATATATACATATATAAGTATAAGTTTACAACCTAGTTAACCTAAGCTATTATCTCTAGTTGAACTACCATATATATAAATATATAAATCAATAGAGATAAAATAGAAATACAAATATAATATACTAGTACCATAATTATATCTAAATCATAATTCATAAACATTTCATTTAAAATCCAAGATAAAAACTAGAAAGGCCTTTCAAGGTCTGTATATTTAAATACAAGCTAACTACTAAATCATTTCCATTAAAATAACTCCATCATAAGAAAATAAACAGAGTAATTATCATGACCATTCATTGGTCTAACAACAAGTTTCCTTTTCCTAACTAAAATACACATCTGTAATATTATAAATATATATAACCAAATCATATTCCATAAATCAAATAGTCCCATCTAAAATGAACTCATAGACATCGTCTAATAATTAAACAAAGAAAATTACAATATAAACAATTAAAAACCATGTAATTATATTAAGGTCACATGAACGAATCCTGTAGATGACCTTTTCCATTTTTGCTTACATAATCTACGAAAAACATAAAATACACAAGAACTCAAATATAAACCTCATCGTAATCTTTTACATAGTCCAAGTGAGTATACAAGCAACGAACATTATTCAAATATTGTAGCATCGTTCTACATCTATCAAGGCCACACTATACACAGAGTGCATGTTGGCTATAATAAAAAAATAATATGCTATAGCAAGGTCATGAGGCCCTCATCTTTGCCCCTACTCTGTAAGCATGACCTCAGCCACATCAAATATATACACAATCCCCTAAATCAAACCCCATTATAGAACATTAACCAGGATCGAATCCTGAAGGGCCTTATTTCTTTTACATGGCCGTGACCTTCAGAATTAAATACACAGTCATGAAAATCATTACACAGAGTTTGTAAGACCTTTTACTAATCCATACAGTATATTCCATGACCACTTCCATCGAAATTAGACCCCTAATTATCTAACTTTGTCAATAACGAAAGCTAGAACAATCCTATAAATAAAGGGCTTATGCCTAGGGTGTAACTATAATTCCACATTACACATTAAAGACCAAATCATAAATCTTAAATCCTCTACAATGTTGCAGCTGCAATGGAAGAGTGCTCATGCCATTCATGGAATGGCATCAAGCCATTCGCTGTCACTATTTTTTCCATTCATACGGCTAATAACAAATAATGAAGGTAACAATACACAGACTAACCGTAAAGGAGAATGCCACATACACCACAATATTAATCAACAAATATCGCAACATACATTTATATACATAGTACAGTTTAATAACCATTGCCAAAAATGTAAACATGGTATGTATTCATAACTGGTTGAGTTACCACATTAACATAATTTACATAGTCGTGTCAAGGGCCATGGAACCATTCCAAGCAATGGTCATACCCAGGATTAAGTCTAAAAAAAAACATGACTTACATAAAGAAAACGTAGAACCTATTAAATGTCCTAAGGCCCCATTCGCTTCTAATAGTGTCAAAACCCCAAAATTTTTGAAAAATTTAAAATTTTTAAAATACAAATAATCTTCATAAATGCAGACAACTAATTGTTTTAATTAGTTATATGTTAATGATTTCAATATCTGGATTATCTACTTGATTATGTTTATCTTATAGAACAGTTCTTTTTCAGTTTAATGACTTGTTTTTCTTTACGACCACAAGGTGGAACTGTCATGATATTCTCGGCTTACTTAGTTGTTGAGCTAACGCAGAAAGTTTAGTTGCTCTTACAGATTTACAGGTAAGAAAGATCCGGTGCTGCTTGTTCATAATCATTACGCATACCGATATATGTTCAGTAAAAATAATAAAAATGCTATTCAATTTCAAATTATTTATGAGGTAAAACCATTAAGTCATTATTCTTTTAAAAACACTATGGAAAATGAGGTTCAGTCCTATCAGTATTGATGACAGTTGCTTTCTTTCTAGTAGTTGTAATTTTATGGTTCTTACTGTGTACTAGACTCTTCGATGTTGACCATGGTCGTCGTGTGTGTAACCGTCTCAATCTTTCTTTGCATGCAGACTAAGAGATGGTAGAATAATTATGTTAAGAGTCTATCTTAAATTGTGAATCTATACCACGTACGTCATGTTAGATTTGATTACCCCAAGGAATATGAAAGTAATGTGCAAGGAAAAATAAGTGTTTTTATACCTTTATTCTAATTTCCAAAGCTTTCACAGTTTGAATGAATTATCTCTTCGATACATGCTGCTATACATTAGACTAAGTTAGTATGAAAGAACTAAATTCTTTTACACACAACTTATGCGTATAAATATAGCCCAGTTATGGTTATTAATTCATGGAAAGTTATATGATGCCAACCCTGAGAAATACTATAAGGATTAAATTTTCTTGTCTACAACTTAATGGTTTATACAACAAATACTCCAATGCATAAATAGAGCTATTCTCCCAAGATGGATATCTTAACAAGAATAGGTTCTATGAATTTTCTTTTAGAGTTATTGAAAGGCCTATCCTTATTGGATTTATAACCATTAAAGAATGAATATCATATTGGTTTTAAGGCACAAAATTTTATGTTGTTGAATCTTTTGTTAAAAAGATAAGTGGCTTAACTCTTGCCATCATTATTATAGTTTGTAGAAAGACTACTTTGCAAAGCATAGAGAAAAGGGTTAAGAAAATGGAGCACGCCATCATGAAACTATGGTTTAACCTTGATCGAAGCTTTATAAACTTTCATTATATGCCTCCTTTACGTGTATAAGTACTAGGTCATGCATTGGTATAGATCCACACTATGATATGATCCTACCCTTCATTCTAAGGTTTATTTGGTTTAAATTTTATAGTGTGAAGGCTGGTTGACATTCGGTACTAACAAACCTTGTAGAATCTTCACCTATTGCATGATTTGGATGAGAAATCATTTGGATGATTGCTCGCAGGAACTATACAGTGTTTACCCACTGCATGCAAATAATTAGTTTGTCAACGTGGACTCATCCCAACCAAGTGTTGTGAGGTTAAAAGGGCAATCTCAAACCCTAGATTTGACATTCCCTCCATTGCCTTCGAGCCTTCAGCTGCTCTACTACTATGCTCCTGTCTGCACTGTCGCTTGCATTTGTTGCTGGTAGTCTCCCTGTTTGCTGTTTCTCCTCGTGAGCTCGCTCCAAATGCTTAATAAGGAGGTGCTGTCACGAAATTGTTTGATGCTTGGGTATGGTTTAGTGATACTTTCTCTAGGGTTTCACCCTTGTAGCTAGCTCAATCCCGAATCTTTCGACTGTAAAGAGTTTCCTTCCTTCTTGACTTGGCACTGAGAGTTGTGGTATTGCGTTTTAGAGTTGCTGGGGCATAGGGTCTCACCGCAGAATAGTTTCTTTGGATAGATATAAAGTGATGACCCAAGCGTATTTACTTGCTGGGGTCATGGACTGTTTCCTTCTTGAGGGTTTCAACCACATCAAAGCATCGGCGTATCAATCTATGATCTGTTTGTGTGAAGTGGTTTCTCTTAGTCTTCGGTCTTTTTGGAGTACCCTGTGTACCTGAATATGGTGTCAAAGCATAGGTATTAGGTTAAATTCCCATGAGCTACACTCGAGGCAGGGTGTTGGAGTATCGGTACAACCTCCACATGGTATAACCACTGCACCTCTCGGAATATAAAAAAAAGTGGACTAACCGCCTCTCTTGGGGATAGGGTCTTGTGCTAGATTTCAAATGTTCATCAATATCTGTAGGTTTTGGTGTAACGACAAACCTTACATGGTATCAGAGCCCCTAACCTGTGACCCCTTGGTGATTTCTTGGTGGGAAGCACTGAAGAACATTGCATTCCAAGAATTGCATTGCATTTGGAGCCTGAAAGCATGGGCTCAAATATATTCAACTACACAAGCTACTCCCAAAATACTGAACACCAAGAGAAACCACTTCACACAAACAGATCACAAATCGATACGATAATTTTTTGACGTGGTTAAAACCCTCAAGAGGGAAATAGTCCATGGGCCCACCCAAATAGCTACTTGGAGCAATTTTTTATGAAAAATAATTAAACTTACAAATGAGCTTCTCATAATCGATCAACTAGACAAGGACCCTCCTTTCTCTTTAAATAGAGATCATGGACCAGTCGAGTGTTAAGCCATGGATCAAAGGTAGGTATGATCTAATAGAAGTGGAACCTTCGGATCACTTTATGTCAAGAACATATCATGACTGTCGGATTAGAATATTTAAAAATGCATACTAATGCATACTAAAGAAACACACTTTACCTAACAAATATATTACACAAGTTGATCTTAACTAAATCCTTAGTGTCTAAATATCCTAACATTCCCCCTTAAGAACAACTTGGGATAAGATTGAAGGATTTACAAAAGTGACACTATCAGATGAAGGAAAGAGGAATTAGATCCTATCCCCCCTTAATGACAATTTCATGAACTCCTAACATAGATCTAAGTTTAGAAAAATTCTCTTATGTAAGAGACTTGGTGAAGATGTCTGCAACTTGATCATCTATAGGGAAAAAGAGCACTTCAGGAATGCGATCATGAACAAGATTTGTAATGAAGTGCATATGTATTTGAATGTGTTTACTACGTTGATGTAGAACTGGATATTTGACAATATTTATGGTTCTTTGATTGTTGCACCAAAGTGGAGTAGGTTGCTGCTGCTTGAATCCAAACTCTAATAGGATCTGATGAAGCCATAAAGATTCTTGGTTGGCTTTAACTGCGACTCGATATTCTGCTTCTGTTGAAGAAAGAGAAAGAGCTTGTTGTTTCTTACAAGCCCAAGTTACAAGTTTATATCCTAGACTGAAAACAAAACCTACAATATAATTTTGATCATTATGATCACCGGCCCAATCTGAATTAATGAAACCAACCAACAAAAATGTGCCCCCTGTAATGTAATGAATCCCAAACTAAATTCTACCTCTAATCTATCAAAGTATTCTTTTTGTTGCTTTCCACTGAATTTCATGAGATGTTTGCATATAACGGGAAACACGACCAACGACAAAGGAAAGGTTAGGACATGAATTAGTCAAGTATAAGAGACTACCAATACATTGACAATACAAGGTGGCATCTACTTCAGGGGAAGTACAAGTGGTAGCAAGTTTAACCCCAGAATGGAAGGGAGAAGGAGTTGGTTTACAATATTCCATGTTAAAGCGATAAGGAAGGTCACAAGAATAATTAGGCTAGGAAATAAACATTCCTTCTTTGGTTAGCAAGACTTGGAGACCAAGAAAATAATGCAAATGTCCTAAGTTTGACATTTCAAAATTTTGCTTAAGACTGGATTTCACATGGGTTAAAAGATTAGGGTAACTACCAGTAAGGATAAGATCATCAACATAAAGAACAAGTATGATTAGATGGTTTCCTACTTTATTGGTATAGACATTGGGGTCAGAACAACATCTAGAAAAACCAATGTCAAGGAGAAAGCTATCCATTTTGGCATACCAATCTCTAGGAGCTTGTTTAACGCCATATAAGGATTTCTTAAGGTGAAAAACAAGGCTAGAGTTATTCTAAACATATCTAGGAGGTTGTTCCGTGTAAATTTCCTCCTGTAAATCACCATGTAAGAATGCAGACTTGACATCCATTTGATGGACTTCCTAGTTGTGTAAGGTTGCAAGGGAAAGAACAAGGAAGATGGAGTTCAGTTTTATGACCGGGGCAAAGGTTTCATTGTAGTCAACCCCTTTAACTTGGGAAAAACCTTTGGAAAATAACCTTGCCTTAAGTTGTTCAAGACTTCCATATGATACATACTTAGTTCTATAGACCCATTTAAATCTAACAAGTTTTCTTCCTTTTGGAAGAGGTATAAGATCCCAACTATTGTTCACCATTATGGAACAATATTCTTCATCCATAGCTGCATCCCAATCTATATTTCGTAAATCTTGTGCAAAGGTTTTTGGATCATGATTCTTGGAAACATGAGCCAAAATATAAGAGGCTCGATGAAACTGACAATGTGTCGGGGTTGATCTCTAGGATCACCAGTAAGATCACTAGCTACTTCACATGTTGAATGGATCCATCAAGGAAGGAAGGTGCTTGTGCAACTGGAGGAATATGAATAGGCAAAGGTGGATTTTCAATCTCACTATCATCATTAGAAACTAGAGTTGGAAATATGTCAAGGAAGTTGGAAGTAGAAGAAGGAAAAATCGGTGAATTAGTCTCACAGGCCAAAGATGGCACAACCGCCGAGTTAGGCTCGTAGGCCAAGATATTTTCATCAAATTTAACATCTCTTCTAATGATTACATCATTTGAATGTGGTTGAAGAATTCTATAAGCTTTTACATCTTCAGAATATCGAACAAATATGCACATTAGAGGAAATTTCAACTCAAAATGGGCCTTTAAACTTTTATTCAAATTCCATGTCATCATTTGTTAGCAAATGAAATTGCTTTAAATTTGAAATACCGTATAGGTCTTAAACACTTTTTTAATATAAATTTGGGGATAGGTATCATAAAAAAAACTACTTTTTTTGTTTGTATTTTTGACATATCTCCCTGTGTTTTTACTCAAATTTTGACCGGGAGAGCTCGTTGGATGCGGAATTAAATTTCACATCCAACGAGTACCCACTCGTCATACTTTTGATGGAACCCTCTACCCCAAAAACAAGAAATACCTGAAAAAATGGAATGATGACATCATCATTCCATTTTTTCAGGTATTTCTTATTTTTGGGGTAGAGGGGTCCATCAAAAGTATGCGGAGTAGGTACTCGTTGGATGAAGAATTTAATTCTGCATCCAACGAGCTCTCCCAATCGAAATTTGAGTAAAAACATAGGGAGATATGTCAAAAATACAAACAAAAAAGTAGTTTTTTTCTTTTCTTCCTCCAAAATTAATAAATATTATTTTATTATTTTAACTATTATTTTATTAGTTCATTTTAGAAGGCCCATTTTGAGTTGAAATTTCCTCTAATGCTTTTCACTTTTAGGCTGCAATGCTTTTTGTTTTTCATCTGGGATGTGAGCCCATGCTTCACTGTTGAACACATGGAAATGACTTACATTTGGTTTAATTTTACTCCATGCCTCTTTTGGTTTTATACCTTGTAAATGTTTACTATGGGTGCGATTAACTATGTAATTTGCACAATTTATGGCCTCATCCCAAAATTGAAGACTTAGTCCCTTAGATTGGATCATACAATTAGCCATTTCTTTTAAAGTGCGGTTCTTCGGTTTAGCTACACCATTTTGTTGTGGTGTATATGGAACAATGTGTTGTTGTTGGATTCCTTCATCAATGCAGAAAGTAGTGAACTTTTTGTTAACATATTCTCCTCCATTATTGGATCTTAACTTAATGATTTGATGACCATATTGTTTTTCAACAAGGGTCTTGTAGGCCAAGAACATGTTAAATACTTCACTCTTAAGTTTTAGGAAATAAACCCAAGTGAGACTTGAGTATTCATCAATGAAAGTTAACTAATATTTGAAACTAGAAAAGGAATAAGATGGAAGAGGACCATAGAAGTCACTATGCACAAGCTCCAAAGGAAACGAGGCATGCCAAGAGGCACGTTTGTCAAAACTGTCTCGATGATGTTTTCTATGTACACAACTGGAACAAACACCATCCTTGCAAGATACCATTGGAAAACCTGTCACCATATTGTATTTACATAGTTGTTGCAATGAGCGATAATTTAAGTGACCAAATCGCTCATGCCAAAGTTTGCTCAAGTTATCACTACGAGCAACAAAAACTGAAGTGAAAGGTGATGACCCAAAGTTGTTAAATTTGTACAACTTGGTAATATCATCAACAGTTTCGGTAGCTAGGAAATGTTGAGGATATTTAAAATCCTTGATTACAACTTGGTGAGGTGTAAATGTTACAGTTTTACCTTCACCAGAATGAGTGATTTGATAGACTGACAACGAATTCCAAGAAACTCTTGGAACACATAGTACATCACTAAAATGACCATTTTCTACTAGAATTGTTACATATCTTACAATACTTAGAGAACTATCATCACCAACAAATATTTGTTTGGTGCTACATTCATGCATAGTAGAAAATATGGCTTGATCCTTAGCCATATGATAAGATGCTCCAGAATTAATGAAGAATTAATTTGAAGTAGAAGAAGGAGATGTAGTATAAGAGTAACTATAAGCACAAAGTGCATGTCCATGAAAGGTAGATTCTGAAGATGAATCTAGGATGATGTGGTGCTTCTTTATTGCTGCTTCCAAGGCTGTCATCTTCTTGAAACACTTAGATTCATCATGATTATATTTTCCACAAAAACTGCAATGACGCTCAATATTCTTTCCTTTTGTGTTGGATCCTTTGTCATTTTTTAAAGAAGGAGCTATCTGAGAGGGTTTGGGATCCTTGTTTGCGTTATTATTGCGAAAATTTTGTTTCTTGGGAGGCTTGGAGTTTTCTTTCTATTGGGATAATAAGGCTTTCCCAGATGTATCTGAATTGTTAATTATTCCAAGATGAATGAGCTTATCTTGCTCTCTAATTAAGGAATCAGAGAAGGAGTCAAGACTAGGATCTTGATATCTAGCTGTAGTCAAGAATTCTTTCATTGAGTAAAATATAGATACAAAAACATAATATGTAGGTCCAAGTTTGGAAAGAATTTGATAAATACATTGTTTGTCTTCTTTCTTAATCTTGCATTCTTCATGTAAGAGTCTAAGAGTTTTATACTTAGATAAATAATCTTAAATGTATGAAAAACACTTGGATTCAAAGAAATCAACTCATTCTCAAGTTGATGACCTCGAATTTCATTGTGTTCACCAAACACAGATTCCAACTTTTCCCAAGCTTTATTAGGTTCATCAATTCCATATATGTGGAATAAAAAATTAGTAGATATTGACATCCCATTCAGTCCACGAGCTTCATCACATCTATTTTCCCATTTTATTTTCTTATCATCATCAGTGGGTTTGGTTTCTTTCCTTGAGGTAATTTTGAAAATTCCCCTACTTCGTAGAAAATCATCCATATGAGATTTCAATTAGAAATAGTTAGAACTGGTTAGTAGAATATCACAAGGGAAGGCCATACTATCAAATAATGACTAAAATAATAGAAACTAACTGTCTAGATGCAAAGACCTCAAAAAATTAGGCTATTTGAAAAAAATGGCACTGAAAACTGATTCTGGATGATGAAGTTATGCTTGATCAAAGAAAATGTTGAAGATGTCCTCAGTAGTGACGTGGTAGATATTAACTTGATTTACAGGAGAAAATTTACATGGAACAACCTCTTGGATATGTTCATAATAACTCTATCTTTGTTTGTCACCTTATAAAATCCTTATATGGCCTTAAACAAGCTCCTAGAGCTTGGTATGCTAAAATGGATAGCTTTCTCTTTGACACTGATTTCTCTAGATGCCATTTTGATCCCAGTGTCTATACTGTGAAAGTAGGAAACGATCTCACCATACATGTTATTTATGTTGATGATATTATCCTTACTGGTAGTGACCCTAAGCTTTTAACCCATGTGAAATCAAGTCTTAAGCAAAATTTTGAAATGGCAGACTTAGAACATTCACATTATTTTCTTGGTCTCCAAGTCTTGCAAACCAAATAAGGAATATCTCCTTCCCAGTCTAAGTATGCTTTTGACCTTCTTCATCACTTTCACATGAAATATTGTAAACCAGTCCCTTCCCCCTTCCATTCTAGAGTCAAACTATTTGCCACTTCTACTTCCGCTGAAGTAGATGCCACCTTGTATCGTCATCTTATTGGTAGTCTCTTATACTTAACTCATTCACGTCCTGAACTTTTCTTTGCCATTGGTTGTGTTTCCCATTATATGAAAACACCTCATGAAAGTCACTAGAAAGCAACAAGAATAATACTTTGATATATTCGAGGTACAATTCAGTTTGGGATTCATTACAGTACAGGGGGGACACCTTTGTTGGTTGGTTTAATTGATTCAGGTTGGGAGGATAATCCCGATGATCAAAAGTCTACTACAGGTTATGTTTTCAGTCTGGGATCTAGACCTGTCACTTGGGCTTGTAAGAAACAACAAGCTCTTGCTCTTTCTTTAGCAGAAGTAGAATATCAAGCCATAGTTAATGCCATTTAGGAAGCTTTATGGCTTTGTCAGATCCTATCATAGTTTGGATTCAAGAAGCAACAACCTACTCCACTTTGGTGCAAAAATCAAAGTGCCATCAAGCTTGCCAAATATCCAGTTCTACATTAATGCAAAAATCACATTGAGCTACATATGCACTTCATCAGAAATCTTGTTCATGATCGTTTTCTTGAAGTGCTATTTTTCCCTACATATGATCAAGTTGCAGACATCTTCACCAAGTCTCTTACAGAAGCGAAGTTTTCTAAAATTTAATCTATGTTAGGAGTTTAGGAGCTTGTCATTAAGGGGGGATAGGCTCTAATTCCTCCGTCCTTATCCTAATAGTGTCACTTTTGTAAATCCTTCAATCGTATCCCAAGTTGTTCTTAAGGGGGGATGTTAGGATATTTAGACACTTAGGAGTTAGTTAATATCAACTTGTAAAATATATCTGTTAGGTAAAGTGTGTTTCTTTAGTATGAATTAGTATGCATTTGTAAATATTATAATTTAACGGTCAAGATATGTTCTAGACATAAAGTGATCTGATGGTTCAACTTCTCTTAGATCATACCTACCTTTGATCCATGGATTAACACCTGCTTATTTCATGATCTCTTTTTATAGATCTGTAAGGAAAATATATGCCTTACAAGAAAAGAAATGCGTGAGAAAAGGCTACATGCTATTTGCAGTAAACATCCAAGACCTAGAGCCTGAAAGAGAACAACGCATAGAATAATCCCCCATTCTTGAATAATTCAAGGATGTATTTCCTGAGGAAATCCTGGGATTACCTCTGAAACGAGACCTAGACTTTTCCATTGAACTGACACAAGGATCGATTCTGACTTCCAAAGCCCCTTATTGCATGAGTGCACCTAAGTTGGTGGAACTCAAACTGCAGTTGCAAGAGTTGATAGAGAAAGGGTATAGTTGACCTAGTGTGTTCCCTTGGGGAGAACCAATACTATTCGTAAGGAAGAAAGATGGCACGATGCGTATGTGCATCGATTACGGTCAGTTAAAGAAAATGAATATCAATAACTGATACCCACTCCCTCAGAGCGATGACTTGTTCAATCAGGTGGGAGGAGACAAAATATTTTCAAATCTTGATCTGTGATCTAGGTACCATCAGGTATGGATTGGTGGCGAGGATATTCACAAAACCACCTTTCGTATGAGGTACGAGCACTATGAGTTTGTAGTGATGCCATTCGGGTTGACCAATGCACCCATAAAATTTACGTCTATGATGGACATCATATTCAATAAGTATCTGGATAAGTTTGTCTTGGTCTTTATAGCTGAAATCATGGTTTATTCCAAGAATAAAGAGGAACATGAAGAGCACCTTCACACAGTACTACGAGTGTTACGAGAACACTAGATTTACACTAAGTTTAGTAAATGTGATTTTTACAAACCACAGATACAATACTTAGGTGGCATTATCTTTGAGACAGGGATAGCTATGGACCCAGAAAATATTAAAGCCATAAAGGATTGGCCTACCCCTACTAGTGTCACTGACATTAGGTCCTTTTTGGGTCCTTCAATTATTGCATGAAAAATGATATATGATATACATAATATATATCACAAGAAACTATTAAAAATAAGTTTACATGTCATTTTGAAGGTGTATTAAAAAGATGAAAAAAATTTAAACGAGCGTAGAGACAAATCCTAGGCTCTATCAAGCACCTAGAGGGATCAAACTCTCTAGGTGCAAACCTCTCCGTGTGTTAATACACCATTAGAACCAATCAATGTAGCTACTAATTTCTGCATTAATATTAATATACCATACACCGAAACCTTTGTGCAAGTTAATGAAATGCTAATGAAATTATGTTACTGAAATTCAATATATTTTCAAATATGACACTTTTCAAATTGACTATATTTACAAGTATAATTAAAAAAATATATTTAAAAGATATTTGATAAAAGTGTGATTTAAAAACTTTTTATTATTTAAATTATTAAAACATTAAATTTCTTAAAATATTATAATATTATACTATTTCATAAATAGACTATATTTTCAATTATATTTTAAAAGCCTTATTTTTTAAAAACATTTTTACTATTCAAACTATTAAAATATTATATCTATTAAAGCATTATAATTATTAAAAAATTATAATATTATACTATTTCATAAAATGACTATATTTTCAAAACCATATTTAAAATATAATTGAAAAAAAGCTTATTGATATACATTTCTTTAAATATTTTTTATTATTAAAAAAGATTAACTATTAAAAAACCATATTTAAAAGTAATTTATGTACTCAAAAGTACTTTACTTTTAGTCATATCAAAGATGTTTTTTTTATTGGTTTAATTTTAGACATCTTTTCAATTTAACTTAATTATAGTTGCATTGGTTATAATGTATTAGATGAGTTTTAAATATACCTTCCCCACAAAATGCCTAACTCATAATATGTTATTATTTCTCTTACGAGGCCCATTTTAGACCCTAAAATTCCCCTAATGAGGGGACATTTAGTCCAACATCCTCAGAGAATTTCATTGGGAACCCTACTCAATGCACCTGGGATGTCAAAAGGTAATATCCGCCGCCAAGAGACACTTTTTATGGCCTAAGTTAAAGGCCAACATTTTTATGTTTATCGTGAAATGTCAGGAATGTCAACTAGTCAAAGTTGAGCATCAACATCCTTCGAGATTGCTACAGCCGTTACCCATTCCGAAATGGAAGTGGGAGGTCATTAGTATGGATTTTATCACCGGTCTACCAGAAAGTAAGAAGCAAAATGATTCTATTTTTGTAGTCATTGAATATTTGTCAAAAGCAGCACACTTCATTATTGTGTAGTCGACCTAGAAGGCAGTCACACATTGTTGATATCTTCTTGAAGGAGATATTTAGATTAGACGGGATACCGAAGGAAATAATCTCAAACTGGGATGTTAAGTTTACAGGAAACTTTTGGAGATATTTATTCTCTGGATTAGAGATGCAATTGAACTTTAGCAGTACGTATCACCCGCAGATAGATAGGAAGATAGAAAGAGTAAACCATATTGTTGAGGAAATGCTTAGAATGTATGTCATGAACAACCCCACTAAGTGGGAATACTACCTGCATCTTGTAGAATTTGCATATAACAACGGTTATTATAATTCCACCAAGATGAGTCCCTTTGAGGTACTCTATGGACGAAAGTGTAGAACACCGGTTACTTGGGATAACCCAATGGATTGTCTCATGTTAGGTCCTGATTTATTAATGGACTTGGAACAACTAGTTACCAAGGTCTAGGTGAAGCTTAAAGAAGAAAAAGAATGCCAGAAAATTTATGTAGATCGAAAAAGAAAAGATAAATACTTTCAAATAGGTGATCATATCTACTTGACACTAAAATAAAAACGAAGTTCATTGAGCTTTGGTAGGTGTGGTAAGTTAGCACCTATATTTTGTGGACCTTTTGAAATACTGGCCAACAAAGGTCCAGTGGCATATGAGATAGCAGTACCCGCGCATGTAAGAGTCGATAATGTATTCCATGCACCCTTGTTAAAGAAATATGTTTATGATACTAGACATCTAGTTGATTGGTCCTTATTATAGGTGGAACCTGAAGGGGAGTCTTCCCCTAAGCCTATTCATATAATGGAAAATGGAGAGGTGGATCTCATGAAGCGCAACATAGTCTAGTTGAAAGTGAAATCAAAGAACTTTGAGGCCGATGAGGCTACTTGGGAGAATGAAGCCACCATGAGAAATGCTTACCCCACCTTGTTTCATGATGTCATCCTGAGTCCCTAGAACACTAGGAATGATGTTTTTCTAAGAGGGGAGGGATGTAATATCTCAATTTTTGGACCTAACACTTATAGGAATGAGATTATTGATTATGATGATATCTTGATAGTTTATTTTGATATATTGGGTCGAGGACCCCACTGCATATGAACATGATGATTTGTATTACATATTGGGTGTAAGCAAATTATATATATATATTCTTATTTGTGTTGGGTGTGGACCCTGAAGCAGATGATTGATGAGATGTTTTGTGTTGAGAGAGGATCTAGGAGCTCATGGGTAATTAATGTTTTGTGTTGAGCGAGGAGCTCTAGAACACATGTGTAATTAATGTTTTTGTGTTGAGAAAGAATCTCTAGAGCACATGAGTACTTATGTTTGTGTTGAGCGAGAAGCTCTGGAACACATGAAAAGCTAATTGGAATTGTTGGGCATAAGCCATGGATCCTTCCATGTTGATGTTGAGCATAAGCTCTGGAACATTGAATCCTTAGCCATTGTATCCCTAGGTGTATCGTACAAGTACATCCTAGCATTAGTGTTGAGTGAAGAGCTATGGAATCGTACTAAGTTTGTAACTCCTTGTTAAGTGTTGAGTATGGGATTTGGTAAGCACTAGTGGTTACTGAAAAGAATTTAATAACTTTCGAGTGAAAATGACTCGAGAAAAATATTTATCTCATCAGACTTAATTATAAGTGATTAAATGAAATTTTGAATTTATGTATTCTCATCAAGTACTAACGGACTACCATGTTATACGAGGAAATACAACATCCAAGTATGTTTAGAGTTTCCTAGCCTAGTAGACCTAACCATCTACCTATTTTGACCTTAATGAAGAAGTGTCATTAAGTCTAAGGATCATGGTATATAATGCCCAAAGACAAATGTTAAAAAATGTTTTTTTATTATGTATTTTATACATGATATGTATAAATAATAAATATAGTAATAATATTAATGATGAAAGAAAGAAAGGAAAGCTCCATCCATTATTATTTATTATTAAAAGATAATAAATAATACAATACCTACAAAAAGTCTAATTAGGAAATAGTTGAAAATTCCTAACTTAAAGTATTAAAAAATACTAAAATTAATTAAAAAAGGTTAAATCAAGAAATCAAGGTTTCTTGATTTAACTGCCCCTTTGATTGAAAAGTATGTCTATAAAGTCTCAAGCCAAGAAAAGGATTGGGGTCCTGATCTATCTTGTGGGAGTCATTATTCTTCCTGTTTTTCTCTCAAGGGAGTGCTTGAAAAACAATTTCTTGGAAGGAAAAGAAGAACTAATCTAGACCTGATATACTAAATAGGAACCCCTACCTTAAGAGCTATAAGTTACTTGCATGTTGGATTCCCACTTGGGGGGATCGATATTGAAACCAAGAACATTTCCGGGTCTTGGTTGGGTGGAATGTGGTAGTTTCCAAGTGATTTGGTCATCTAATATAGAGGTCAGATATGCCTGTGAATTGTTAATGATGGTTGTTGGAGTCTCCAAGTTCAGCCATTAAAGAAGCTTCATATTACAGTTATGATATCCTAAGCTGCCTCTTCTATTTTTCTAGAATTAAAGATGGCTGATTTGGGGTAAAGATTTACATTACATGTTCTAACCCTATACGTTTGAGTTCTATTCAAATCTTCTAGGGTTTAGATTTTTTAAGGTATAACTCTAGGTTGTACTTTATTTCTTATGTTAGAATTACCCATGGTTTATTTCTTTCCATTAGTTCTACAAATTAAGTCTTGTATACATGTTTATCAAGGATTTGCACCTTAGTTTTCATTCCTATATTATACTTATTATTGAAATTGTGTTCATTACAAACTAGGTTTTATTTCAGATCTTTTACCTATCTGTTCTTTCGGCTTTTATAAACTCTACTGACATATTTCATTTGTCAGTAGAGGCATGTTTTAGATTTATATAGACTAGTTCAAAAGTAAGATATACACATATAAGTATAAGTTTACAACCTAGTTAACCTAAGCTATTATCTACAACTGAACTACCATATATATAAATATATAAATCAACAGAGATAAAATAGAAATATAGATATAATCTACTAATACCATAATACATCTAAAGCACAATTCATAAACATTCCATTTAAAATCCAAGATAAAAACTAGAAATAGGTTTCAAGGTCTACATATTTAAATACAGACTAACTACTAAATCATTACCATTAAAATAACTCCATCATTAGAAAATAAATAGAGTAAGTATCATGACCATTCATTTGTCTAACAAAAAGTTTCTTTTTCCTAACTAGAATCCAGAACCCTAATATTATAAATATACATAATCAAATCATATGCCATAAATCGAATAGTCCCATCTAAAATCAACTCACAACCATCGTTTAATAATTGAACAAAGAACATTGCAATATAAACAATTAAAAACCATGTAATTACATAAAGGCCGCATGAAGGAATCATGTAGATGAACTTTGCCATTTTCACTTACATAATCTATGACAAACATCAATACACAGGAACTAAATTATCAACCTCATCATAGTCTTTTACATAGTCCAAGTGAGTATACAAGCAATGAACAGGATTCGAATCCGGTAGCATCGTTCTACATCTATAAAGGCCACACTATACAGAGAATTTATGCAAGATATAATAACAAGATAAATACGATGTAACAAGGTCATGAGGCCCTTGCCTCTACCCTTGCATTGTAAGCACGAACTCAGCCACATTAAATAAATACACAGTCCCCTAAATCAAAGCCCATTAAAGAACACGACCCATGATCGAATCCTGAAGGGCCTTATTTCTCTTACATGGCCACAGCCTTCAAAATTAAGTACATAGCCACAAAAATCATTACGGAGAGGTCGTAATACCTTTTCCTAATCTATACGTTGTATTCCATGGCCACTCTCGTCGAAATTAAACCCCTAATTCTCTAACCTTGTCAATAATGGTGCTTCCCAGGATTAAGTATCAAAACAAAACATGATTTACATAAAGACAAGGTAGAACCTGTTAAAGGTCCTAAGGCCCCATTCACTTCTAACAACACCATTATTTACAAACCCAAATATTTGCAAAACCCTGTCCCAAAGGAAAATAAAAAACTCCATGGTAAAAAACCCAATCGACGTCATGCAACTTAGACCCACCCATAAACTAAGAGGTTACAAAGGTAAGCTTGTGTAACAAGGTTACTGTGGCCATTATGGTATCACCCATGAATTGGCTGTAAATCCTTGAGCCACGCTGCTCCTTCATAACCCTATCACCTACAACCACCAAGAAAATGAAGTATGAGACGCATGAAAGCTGAGATAAGCAAACAACAAACCACAATGCTTCTAAAACTCAACTAGTTATTACCTATGTCAACCACAAAGTCCCCATCATCCACTATGTAGAGCTGAGACCAAACAAATGATGAGCCAAGAAAAATGACCAAGTCTTTCGTGGAGCCAAGCCCTAAGCTTGGGCTGCCCCAAATACCAAGATGCATTAATAGCGCCTGTCTAGTGTCCATTATCATCCCAAAACCCACATATCTATAGTTTGAAATCGATTCAATATCGATGGTCTCTTTCCCATGAAAAGTCTTAAACCCCATTTTTTAACGTTTCCCATTTTTTATTTTATCAATAGAGTTGATAGTGGGGACCATGGCATTGGTGGATTATTGAGAATTGATTCCTTCAAACTTTTAACTATTATATTTCAATTGATATGCTTTGAATTTCAATATCTGTTTCTCAACCACTATATTCTTACATGACTCAATGTTTCATCTCACTAAGACACTCTTGGTTTATATAGTGGAATACATTGTTTCTACAATACAAAGTATGAACTTATTGAATGAACAATCATGGCCTTTAATGATTGAAATTTGGGTTTTGTTAAGCCCTAAATGTTGAGCATAGTTCCCCCTATAATGTGGCACTTTACCCCCTATATGGTGTTGTAGTACATATTATTCATGTAGTCTTGGGTCTATTAGTGGGTCTATTAGCTGTTATTACATACACCTATGTCTCTTATATCTATGTTTAAGGAGATATTTTCATTTTATTCAACATTGTATATTATCTCATCTTAGGAACATAGTACATTGTGTAAGGTGGTTCCTCCCTTCAAGAGGATTTATATCCATCTCTATTATGCATTATTAAGGCATGGGTTACCCTCTTTTGGTCTCTTTCTTCTATTTTTATACTATTTTTGGGACACGGTTGTATCACATTCGGTATCAAATCTCTTTCGTTGGCACTGGCTTCTGGAAAATGAGTCACCTTGGAATTTTGGCTAAAAATTTTTTCTTCAAGGATTTAGAGATATAGGTTAAAACCCACCTCTAAAACATGCCAATATATCTCCATTCCGAAATTCATATCCTAATGAATTACAGTTTGAGAGATATTCGCTGAGGAATCTAGGGTTTTTTACTACTCTAAAACTAGTCTAAAATGAATGTTCTGGGAAAAAAGGTCATATATGGGGAAAGAAGATTGACAAGAGTATATGTGGTAGGATTTCTAGCCACATAAATAAAATATTGGACGCATGGAATATAATACATGCTTGCTCTTTTGGCTAAGCCAAAAATAAGAAGTTTTCAAAGATTTGAAATAAATTTTTATTGGCACATCCAAATTAGGTGAAACCTATGGAATCATAAGGTGGACACATCAGGATACAATAGTCCAAAGTTTCAGATATAGAGGGGGTGAAATTCTATTTTTTCCTTAGTTTCAAGTCAGACCTAAAACAATCTTCAAATCAGAGTTTGAAAAAAGGTGTTCTAGGGAAAATTGTTGTATCTGGAGCATTTGATATCCAAATTGAGTGAGACCTATTGCATCAAAAAGAATATTGACCATAGTATATGTGATATATTTTTAGAGTCAAATTCTCAATATTGGACACTTGGTATACCGTACAAGTTCGCTCTTATGGATAGGAAAAATATTAGAGTTGTTGGTATAATTGCAATATAGTTTTACCGGAGAATCCAAATTAGGTCACACTTACGACATAAAAAAGAAGACACATTAGGACACCAGAATTCGAAGTTGCAGACCTAGAAAATCCAAAGTTTTAAATTTATCTTAGTTTAACTCGGCAATAAAACAATATTCTAATCAAGGTTTGAAGAAGGAAAAAATATAGTTAAAGCAGTCATAGATCTGGCATAGAGCACAAACAAGTAGTATTGAAATACTGAATATGTCCAAAAACATGATGAAACACCATGTAGATGAACATCACAATCAAAGGATTTTTTAATAGGGAAAAATGATATAGGAACTTGAACAAATTGTTGAAACTATGAAATTTGAGTCACAGTAATCTTGGGACAAAGGAACAACTCACAAAGATTCAGAATCAATTGCACAATAAATTTGACATGAAACACATTGCAATTCGGAGTTGCAGGTGTAAGAATGTATTCAATAATCAAAACTAGAGATACAATGTGATACACTTGCATGAATAGCAATACAATTCAAATCCCAAGGAGGTCATTCAAATTGCAAACATGAGATTGGCTTAGTTGTAAGTTAGCCACACTAAAGACATCAGTTAACCACTAATCACAACCATAATTTACTCTAATTGAGCCCTAACAGAATTTGATGTAGTAATGACTGAGTCTAACTAAATAGAACTCAACTGCATGTCATTCAGTAGGCGGGGGTGCATATCTAACTCAAGTCAACTCCCATGAAGTGAACTAAACTCAACCGAGTCACAAGAAGTAGTTGGAGGTGCCTTAAGTCACTCCAGTTAACTCATATCATCCCAAAATAGACAAATAGATGAGAAAGGAACCCTTCCAAATAATTTTAACTGATTGTTAGGTGAAACAACATTCAATTAACTAATTAGTGCACTTATGACAAGAAGATCAACCCATATTTTCTCCTTAATTGAAGGAGGAAGCCTAGTTAGCCTCCGTGATTGAAGGAGAAGGCTTAGTTGGCCTCCTTGATTGAAAAAATGTGTTGGTACTGATGCTGATGTCAAGGCGTGTGCTGGTGTGTTGATGTTGATGTCAGTAATTCGAGTCAATACTTAGGATAAGTGGCCAAATTGACCAAATAATGACTCCAACACCCCCCCTTAAGCTATATTCATGTGGAGGAGTAAAAATAAAATGTAAGGGCCCCAAAAAGAAATGCCATAGGTCACCCTATACAAAAGGTAACTCTAAAATGCTCAAAATAATGCTATTTGAGGAAAAGGGGAAATGTCAATCAGAACAAAACCCCCCCTCAAGATGAACACTAAAGAAGTAACTATTCACCCTGATGAACTCACCCCCAACAGTGAATGGAGATAAATGAAATTTTTCTCAGTAAATTTCTTGGTGAAAATATCTGCAATCTACTTATCTGTGGGGCAGTATTGCAGAACAATTGTCTTACCATGCACGAACTCCCTGATGTAGTGTATGTGGATATCAACATGTTTGGTCCTCTTCCAATGAAATGGATCCATTAAGATATTGATAGAACTTTGGTTGTCACAAAATATGACTATGGATAAAGCACTACCAATCTCAAACTTAGAAAAAATTCCATGCAACCAAACTTCCTGAATGCAAGCATTTACTGCTCCCTTGTACTCGCCCTCTGCTGAAGAAAGTGCAATGGAAGCCTTATTTTTGCTGGACCAGAAAATTGAGCCAAAACCAAACATAAACACATACCTATAAGTGGAATTCCGATATATGGTATCCCCCGCCCAATCACAATCTATAAAACCGACAAACTCTAGCTCAGAATCTGCAGCATAGTGAATGTCGTAGGATCTAGTGCCCTGAATGTACGAAAGGATCCTCTTGGTTTCCTTCCAATGGATCTCATGAGGCTTTTGCATATATCTTGATACAACATTCATGTCATAACAAACTTCAAACCTTGAATGTATCGAGTAAAGAAAGCTTCTGATCAACTGGCGGTAAATAGTGGAATCCATGGGTGGAGTGGTTTTTCCCTTTTCAAGACCGGTTCCTAAGAGGGAAGGAAATTGTGCAGCCTTAGAATCAGACATGTTAAACTTAATTAGCAGGTATAAAAAATATTTTTACTAATTTACCATTATCCCATCATAGTCTTGAGATATTTCAAGATCAAGAAATTGTCTCAGCATCCCCAAATCGTTCATTTCAAAAGCATCATGAAGAGCAATTTTTATAAAGGAAATTAAAGCAAGTGTGCTTACTGTTATCAAAATATAATCCACATACAATACCATGATCAGAATATTATCTTAATACTTCTGAAAATATACATTTGGATCTGATTCGAATCTCTGGAAGTTCTGTGAGAGCAGAAAGGAATCCATTTTGGCATACAAAGATCTTGGGGCATGTTTTAACCCATATAAATATTTCTACAACTTACAAAACAAGGAAGGATATGATGTATAGCCTTCAATATCCTTCATGTATATTTCCTCTTGTAGGTCTCCATGAATAAAATCACTTTTGAAATCCATGTGATGCACCTCCCAGTGCTTGGATGCAACAATGGCCAAAACTAGCCTTATGGAATCCATTTTTACCACCGGTGCAAAGGTCTCATGATAGTCCACTCCTTAAAATTGGGAGAAGAATTTTGAAACCAGTACTGATTTGTACTTGCAGGTTTTTCCACTTGCAATAACCTTTTTCTGATATACCCACTTGCATTGAACAAGTTCCTTCCCAGGAAGAAGGAAAACTAGCTCCCAAGTTTCATTTTTCCGGAGAGAGTTGAAGTCTTCATCCATTGCAGCTTGCCATCTCAGATATTTCCCAGCATGGTAGTAAGAATTTGGATTAGACCCAATAATCAAATTACAAGTCCCGAACAACAATAAATCATGACAAGAAATAGCAATACCCGCTCTTTGAAAATTTGACTGGCTTCTTCTTGGATCATCGAAATTTCCAATGTTTGTCCCGATGGAAGAGAGTGTATTTTTGGTTCATTTTGGGAGATGGGTTGGAACATTTGAATATGATTAATAATATGATATATTATTTTCACTGATATCATATATTATATCTTAAATATCAAATCCTTCAATCCCATTTTCATCATCAGAATGATCAGCATAACAGGAGGGAATTTCAATAGTTTCTTCCTTGACTAGTTCTACCTCTTGGAGAGGTTCTTCAAAGCAGACAGTTCTCTCAATGAATATCTGTTTGGTTATGATATTCATAAGTTTGTATCCCTTTCATTCATATATATACCCAATGAAAACATACTCAATACTCTATGGTTGCAAATCCTTCCTCTTGTCAAGTGGAATTCGAGCCCAAGCAGTGGACGCAAAAACTCTGAAATTGGACACATTTGGTTTGTGCCCAAAGTATACTTCAAAAGGAATTTTTTCTTTCATGAAAGAGTGGGGTACCTTGTTCTGAATGTAAGTAGAAACATTCATTTCCTCGGCCTAAATATTTGTATCCAAACCTTTGGATTCCAGTATGCATGTAGTCAACTCTTTGAGGGCCCGGTTTTTCCTTTCTGCTACACCATTCTATCGGGGTGTGTAGGGAATGGAGTGCTGGATTTGGATATCATATTTAGCACATATTTGAAGCATCTCATAATTAATATAATATCATCCATTATCATATATGATAGGATTTATATTCCTCCCATAGGCATTCTCCACAGATGCCTTGAATTCAATGAATCTCTTAAGAACCTCATATTTTTTCTTTAGGAAGAAAACTCAAGTGAATCTGGAGAAGTCATCAATAAAGGTGAGCAAATACCTTGAACCACTCATGGAGGTTGTAGGAATTGGTCCAATGATATCAGAGTGGTTCAGCTCTAAAATACTTGTTGCAAGTCTTTCATTTCCCTAAGCAAATTTGTGCTCAGGGTGTTTGCTGACAATGCACCCTTTACAAATTCCATTGGAAAATTTGATGGCTGGGAGGCCTTCAACCATGGGATGTTTTGAAAGTTTATGCAAATATTTGAAGCTCAAATGTCCAAATATCTCATGCCAAAGCCTATTGACCTCATTCCCATGATGTTTCACGAGACTTGTTACTATGAGTTTCCTAGATGCAATCTCTGAGATCTCAACATCATTTGGACTGAAAGTGACTCCCTTGGGAACTCCAGTGTGTGTCTTTTGGTATACACTCAATAGATTGGAGGGAAACTAGGGAGCATACAAAACATCAAAAAATCTTCCATGTTCAAGTTTACAGTAGCTTTTCCTTTCAAAATGATCTAAGAATAATCTCCCATGTGGATGGGAATTCTTTTGTCAAAGTCTAGGAATGAAAATGATTCTTTTCTTGCCACCATATGGTTCGAAGCTCCAAAGTCTATGAGGATATGTCTAGGATTCAAAATATTTTCCATGAGGGAATTTCCTCTTTCTGGATGGATGTCCCGATCATGATTATCTCTCTTCCTAACACTGTCAGGATGATTTATATTGTTCCTGTCAAGGAGAAGAGTCATTTCATCAATATTTTTCTTCATGTAAGAATGTTGAGGGTGAAATCCATTCTTGCAATAGGAACACTTGACATTTTCTTTTCCTTGGTTTCCTTTTTTCTTGTTATTCCTTGAGTCAAAAGGCTCATCTTGCTGCTGGTTCTTCTCCTTTGTCTTGGGAGCATCAAACTTAGTATTTTGATTATTTTTCTTTCCCTTACCCTTTGTATATTTGGGCTCCAAATCAAACAGTGCTTGATCTTTGGAGGATCTGATGATCCCCATATGCATAAGCTTGTCATGCTCGTTTGTGGGGGAAATCAATGAAGGCATTGAGAGTATGCATTTTTGAATTTGGGGCTATTACATTCCTTGTATGGAATTTGGAAAGAATGGAGAGAATGAGCTTATAATCCTCTTTCTCCCCTTCACACCTGGAGCACTAGGTGCTTGAATTTGGTGAAGAATTCATTTAGAGTTTTGAAATTGCTTGGGTGAAGAGAAATCATCTCATTCTCTAGTCGATAAATCCTCATGTCATCTTTCTTATCAAAGATATCAACAAGTTTATCCCAAATTTCCTTTGGATTCTTCAATCCAGTGACATGGAAATGAAGATATTTGGAAATTGAAAGGAATAGAAACCCAAAAGCTTCATACATCTTATTCCAATATCTTGATTTATCTACAACATGGTTTAGCTCTATCTCGGTGTCCATTGTGACTCTGTAGAGTCCCTTGGAATGTAATTGAATCTCCATGTCCCCATTCCACTCATGGTAATTGAAAGGACTAACAGGATCCAAAGAAGAAGCCATTTTTGTGCTATATCGAATGTAGTATAAGTATTCCAAAAGATGTGCAAAAACACAAAAGGGCATCGTTGTTGATGTATTTGTAACTTTGAAATGTATTTACTTTTATATATTATGTATTGTACACCGATGTTTATTCTAGGAAGTATCTGTAATGTAATTGAGTCATGTGATGCCCCAATGTTCCGAGTGGGAGATTCAACAATGTAAACAAGTCATGTAAATTCTCAGAGTATAACCCTCCTGATTGTTCAAGGGTTAATGTCCCCGAAGTTGTGGGGTCCTAGGGTTATTAGACTCTCCTATAGAATTCGACCCTAGTGAGTTATTGTCAAGTCAAGAATTAGTATAAATAGAGAGGGATCCTCTCTATTTAACACACATTCATACACATTCACTCACACTCAATTGTAGCTCATAACTGAGAGAGAGAGAAGAAGCTGGTACATTAGGGGAAATTTCAATTTAAAATGGGCCTTCCAAAAATTATACAAATTCCATGTCATCATGTATTAGCCAATCAAAATGATTTAAAATTAAAAAAGGGAGCACCTTTAAAACACTTTTTTAATATAAATTTGGGGATAGGTATCATAAAAAAAAGTACTTTTTTTTGTTCGTATTTTCGATATATCTCCCAGTGTTTTTACTCAAATTTTTATTGGGAGATCTCATTGGATGTGGAATTTGATTCTGCATCCAACAAGCTCTCTTGATCAATTTGACTAAAAGCAGAGGGAGATATGTCAAAAATACAAGCAAAAAGTAGTTTTTTCTTTTCTTCCTCCAAAATTAATAAATATTGTTTTATTATTTTAGCTATTATTTTATTAATTTTCCTTAGGAGGCCCATTTTGAGTTGAAATTTACTGTAATGCAAGAGAGAGAGAGACTATTGTAGTCGGGAGATCATCTTACTCTCTTTCGGTTTTACTTTTGGTGCTGTATTTATCTCTAAGGAAGTTGCGGGGTTTTCTCCTTTATGGATTTCTTGAGGAAAATATTTGTGTTCATTGTCTCTTGTGATTGATTGTTGTGCTTGTTATTCTCTTAGATAAGATCCTAATATCATATAGATTAAATGTTAAAAATCTAGCATGGTATCAGAGCTAACCTGAGAAGAAGACAGTATTCAGCTGCTGAAGCTAGGGCTTCCTACTTTTTGGATCTCTCCCATGGATTTTCAGCAAAAGGAGGTTTAACTGACTCTCCTCTCTTGGGTGCATCTTTCTGTTGAAGCAGAATATGATTCTAAATATTTTTAGTTTTTGACCCAACACTACTACCGAAAATTAGGTCTTTCCATAGAAGTGGAATTTTTGAGTGAGCCTAGGCCTTGATTGATCTCCTCCCCAAAATTAATGTTTATATATCAAGATCAAAGCTTTTGGTTGGGTAGAACTCTGGGAAAGTCAAACCCTAATATACTCATGAACCAGAAAACCAGCTCTGTAGAAATTCAGCTCTAGATCTAGTTCCAACAACTTAACCTAGTAAGATCTAAATATTTTGCATTTCCATTTGAGGTTATCTATTAAGATATCTCATCATACCAAGCTTGATGAAAAGCTTGAGGGAGCTGATAACTTCCAAGCTTGGAATTATAGGATCTCACTGGTCCTGGAAGAAAATGAGTTGGACTCTTACATCAATGAAGAGGTTCCAGTTCTGGAGGGAGATGAGGATAAGACCTTTTACAAGAATAAATTGGCCATGGCTAAGAGTATTATTGCTGATTCAATCAAGGATCACCTCATATGACATGTGTCCTCTCTAAAGAAACATAAAGAGATGTTTGATGCCCTGGCCAAGTTATTTGAAGGGAGGAACATAAACCGAAAGATGACTCTAAGAAACCAATTGAAGAATGTAAAGATCAAGAATGTGGAGACCATCCATTCTTGCTTTACAAGGGTGTCTCAGATCAAGGAACAACTGGAAGTGGTAGATGAAGAAGTAGAGAATATATAAATTGTGATGACCACCTTGAATGGTCTCCCTAGGGCATGGGAAATTTTCATTCAAGGGATCTGTGCTAGAAAGAAGCTAGTCAATTTCAACAGACCGTGGGAGGAATGCTCACAATAATAAGCTCAAATATCAGCTCGAGAAGAAAAGATGGGAAGTGAATATCAAGCTCTCATAGTAGAATCCAAGAAAAGTAGAACAGGCCATCACAAAGGTAAGCACTCTTGCCAAAAGAAAAAAACTAGAAAGTCTATCAAAGATTTGTCTAAGTACATTTTCTTTACATATGATGAAAGAGGACACCTTGCAAGATATTGTCCTAGAAACAAATATAGATCTCACAATAGGAAGGAAAACTAGAAAATACATCATCATCATGTTGCAGAATATGATGATCCTTCCAAGAAGAGAATGAAACAAAAAAGTGATGATTCTTCAAGTGATGGAGAATATGTTTTGATTTCAAATCTCATAGGAAACATCACACATGGATGTAATGGTTGGATTATATATATTGGGGCTTCCAAACACATGAAGGGATTCAAAGAATCATTTGTGAAACTATCAGAACATGAATCACCCCACAAGGTGAAACTTGAGGATGATTACAAATATCCAATAAAGGTAGTGGAGAACCCTCCTACAAATTAGACTTTGGAAAGTCTATGAAAATGAAGGATTCCCTATTTGTACTAGGACTAAAGAAGAACCTTCTCTCCATTTCTGCATCAGATGCAAAAGGAATAAGAGTTGAATTTATATATGTCCAAGTGATGTGGCCAAAAGGAAAGACTATTGATGATACAGTAGTAATTAGAGAACAAGAGGGATGAGTATACAAATTAAAGGGCCAACTAGAACAATATTTGTTTCATGACTCAGTAGAACCAAATGAACTTTGGCATAGAAGGATTGCACATGTACACTATAGGGCACTACCACTTTCAAGAAAATATGTTGAAGGTCTTCCATAAATACAAGCAAAACATGAAGGACTATGCAAGGGATGTGCGAAAGGAAAGAACAAAAAAAAGACATTTTCAAGTAGCGAAAGCAAGGATAAAGGAATCTTGGAAATGATTCACTCTGATGTATGCAGTTCGATGTCATTCAACTCATTAAGCGAGTATGTATACTATGTTTCTTTCATTGATGATTTTTCTAGGAAGACATTGATATAATTCATGAAGAACAAAGATGAAGTATTCAACAAGTTCAAGGAATTCAAAGCCTTGATTGAAAACTACACAGAGAAGAAGATCAAGATTTTTTTATTAGACGATGGAAGAGAATTCACATCAAATGAATTCAAGGAATTATACAAAGATCTAGGGATTAAGAGGGATTTGACCACTCCATATAATCCACAATATAATGGGGTTATAGAAAGAAAGAATAGAACGATCATGGAAGGTGCAAGGTAAATGCTTCATGATCAAGATCTTCCCATTCATCTGTGGGTAGAAGCGGCTAGAACAACTCTGTATGTATAGAACCATACTCGACATAGATTACTCGAGAACAAGACACCTGAAGAAGTGTTTTCTGGAAAGAAACTAGAAGTCAGTCATCTCAGAATATTTTGTTGTCCAGTGTACATACACATTCCAAAAGAAAAGAGGACAAAGCTAGATCCTTCAGGAAGGAAGGGTATAGTTGTGGGATACTCTGAAATCTCAAGGGTTACAGAATATACTTCACAAGATTCAAGAAGATTGGCATTTGCAGGAATGTAACATTTGACGAAGACTCAACTTATAGAAAATTCATAAAGAGACCTGCTGAAGAACCTATAGAAACAAAGGTACCCATAATTCATGACACAACCATGAATGCAGCAATTCTAGAAGAAGATTGAGAAATAGAAGAACCTCAAGAACCTGTAGATCCACCTTAGGAGAATAATCCTCACAAGAGGAAGCCTACCAGGGTATGAGAGGATATCTAAGCTACAGAAATATATGGGGATCCAGAAGAGATACACAGAGAAAGGAAAAGAACCAGGTCATGCTCTGGTTATCTAGACCTATTATGTGACTTCATTGATAAAGAACCTTCCAACTATGAAGAGGCAATAGAAAAGATAGAATGGAAGGATGCTATGATCGAAGAGTATCAGTCGATAATGAAGAATGATGTTTGTGATGTTGTCCCAAGACCAGAGGGGAAGTCTATTGTGACTTCCAAATGGATCTACAAGATCAAGCATGCTGCAGATGGTAGCATAGAGAAATACAAAGAAATATTTGTTTCTCGTGGTTTCTCCCAGAAAGAAGGAATAGATTATGAAGAGACTTGTGCTCTTGTAGCCAGATATACTTCCATCAAATCGGTACTTTCTTTAGCTACAGTAATGAAGTGGAAAGTACACCAGATGGATGTGAAGACAACTTTCTTGAATGGTGTAGTAGAAGAGGAAGTATATGTGGAGATGCCACTCAGTTTTGATACAGTACATGATAGAGAGAATCATGTTTGTAAGTTAAAGAAATCCATGTACGGTTTGAAACAGGCACCGAAGACATGGTATGGCATAATTGACATCTTCCTATCCAGTTTGGGATTTACCAAGAGTAAAGCGGATTCCAACCTTTACTACAAGGTTGAAGAAGGGAACCCAGTGATACTCCTACTATATGTAGATGATGTATTTGTAATACATGAGGATGAGTTCATTACTGATACAAAGAGGAAGCTTGATGCTGAGTTCGAAATGAAGGACTTGGGTATGATGAACTATTTTCTAGGCATGGAGGACCTGGCGGAATGTAGATGGAATTTCCCTAGGATAATGGAAGTATGTAGTAGAGATCTTGAAGAGGTTCAGGATGATGGGCTGCAAATCCATGACCACACCTATGGCATCAAAGCTTAAGCTATTGAGTGATGCTTCATCAAAAGAAGATGATGCTACGAAGATCGTCAGATGATTGGGTCCTTGATGTACCTGACAAATACGAGACCATATATTTTCTCTACTGTCAACACATTGATCCAGTTCCTAACGGATCCGAGACATGTTCACTTGATTCATGTAAAGCATATTCTGAGGTACCTAAAGGGTACAGTTGATTATGGGCTCAAGTATGAGGTAGATCAAAAGATTAAACTGGAAGGTCATGTGGATTCGGATTGGGCAGGCAGTTCCATTGAAATAAATAGCACTTGAGGGTGTTGCTTCAATATGGGATCAGGTGTGATCTCCTGGTCTAGCAAGAAGAAATCATGTGTGGCATTGAGTACAACCGAAGCATAGTATGTTGTAGCTTGTTCGGCTAGTTGTGAGGTAGTGTGGGTCATAAAGTTACTGTTTGATTTATTTGGTCTCCATATGGATGTTACTTGTACATATTGAGACAACCAGAGCTATGTGAAGCTGTCAAAGAACCCAATGTTCCATTAAAAATCAAATCCTATCGAGATCAAGTATCACTATACTAGGGATATGGTGCAGAGAGGAGCAATCAAACTCTAGTATGTTGCGATGGACGAGCAGATAGCTAATGTACTAACCGAACTATTAGCCAGAGTAAATTTTGATTACTTCATGGAGAAATTTGGTGTTGTCTAGATCGAGATTCCCTCCAAAGGGAATTGATGTGTCCATTTTCCTTTATGACATGGTGGAAGGCTGAGCTTCACATGATTAGATATAAGTGTAGAGATGATCTGATTTGATTGTGGGTTGTGTTACAACATGATCAGTGTAGAGATATTCTGATGTGATTGTGGGATGTGTTCTCACATGATCAATGTAGATCCATTCTGATGTTATTGAGGGATACGTTCCCACATGATCAGATATAAGTGCAGATATGTTTTGATGTGATTGTGGGTTGTGTTACCACATGATAAGTGCATAGATATTCTGATGTGATTGTGGGAAGTGTTCTCACATGATTAGTGCAGAGCCACTTTGATGTGATTGAAGGATGTGTTCCCACATGATCGAATGTAAATGCAGTGCCTTTCTGACATGATGAGGCCAGATGTAAGTGCAAAGCCTTTCTGACATGATGAGGTCAGATGTAAGTGTAGCGCCTTTGTGACATGATGAGGTTGGATGTAAGTTCAGAGCCTTTCTGACATGATGAGGTCAGACGTAAGTGCAGATCCTTTATGACATGATGAGGTTTGATGTAAGTGCAGAGCCTTTCTGACATGATGAGTTCAGATGTAAGTGCAAAACCTTTCTAACATGGTGAGGTTGGATGTAAGTGCAGATCCTTTCTGACAAGATGAGGTTGGATGTGAGTGTTGGGCCATTCTGAAATGGGCTTTGGATGTGTTCCTCCCATGGTCAGATGTGAGTGCTGGGCATTCCTTTCATACATGGTTCTTGGATGTGTTCCTCCCATGGTCATATGTAAGTGCTGGGTAGGCCTTTCTGGCATGGTTCATTCCATGGTTAGATATAAGTGCTGAAGACGATGAAGACCTACATGAAGGATAGGCCTATAACTAGCATGAAAAAGGGATGGCTTTGTAGAAGTTCCTATGACGAGTAGAATTGAGATAGCACCAGTGATGATGACCCAGTGATGATCTAGCAGTGACAATCCAGATCAAGTGATGAACCAAACTTGATGATGATCTAGTGATGATCCAGATCAAGTGATGATCTAGACTTGATTATGATCTAGTTATGATCTAGACTTGATGAAGATCCAATGATGTTCCAGATCAAGTGATGATCCAGACTGGATGATGATCTAGTGATGATCCAGATCAAGTGATGATCCATACTTGATGATGATCCAGTGATGATCCAAATCCAGTAGTGATATAGAATTAATGAATATGACTTGAAGATGAATATGACTTGATGATGATCTAGATGATATAGAGAAGATGAATTGTGCTAAGTAATTATGTCAATAGAATACCTTCCTAGTTAAGAGGGAGTGTTGATGTATTTGTAACTTCAGAATGTATTCACTTGTATATCTTATGTATTGTACCCCGATGTTTATTTTGGGAAGTATCTATGATGTAATTGAGTCATATCATTCCCCGATGTTCTGATTGGGAGATTCAATAATGCAAACAAGTCATGTAAATTCATAAAGTATAACCCTCCTTATTGATCAAGGGTTAATGTCCCCGCAGTTGTGGGGCCCTAGGGTTATTAGGCTCTCCTAGAGAAGCCAACCCTAGTGAGTTATTATCAAGTCGAGAATTAGTATAAATGGAGAGGGGGCCTCTCTATTTAACACACATTCATACATTTTCACTCACACTCAGTTTTAGTGCATAATTGAGAGAGAGAGAAGAAGCTAGGACATGAGAGAGAGAGACTACTGCTATCGGGAGATCATCTTACTGTCTTTGGGTTTTACTTTTGGTGCTGATTCTATCTCTGAGGAGGTTGTGGGTTTTTCTCCTTTATGGTTTCCCTGAGGAAAATATTTGTGTTCATTGTCTCTTGTGATTGAGTGTTGTGCGTGTTATTCTCTCAGATAAAATCCTAAGATCATATAGCTTAAATGTTAAAAATCTAACAACCTGCAATTTTTAGGTTTTCATATCACCCAACTTAGTCAATAAAGCTATCTTGATCAACAATTCCTTTGCTTAGGATTTATGTGGTAAACCTTCGGCTTCTGGTGTAGTGCTAGAATTTTTTAGCTTTTTGCTCAAAATGCATCATAGATCCATCAAGGAATCTATTCAAGAAGGAGATCCTTGTACTGCCATGGCTCTGATACCGTGTGAAAATTTATGCACAGTAATATTGGGTCCAAGGAATAACTCACAGATATTTAGAATCAATTGTACAAGAAATTCGACATGAAACATTGTAACATCCTGAATTTTGGACCTAACACTTATAGGCATGAGCCTATTGATTATGATGTTATCTTCATAGTTTATTTTGATAAATTGGGAAAAGGACCACACTACATATGAACCTGATGATTTGTTTTATATATTGGGCATAAGCCAATTATTGATGATATATATATATATATGCTTGTGTGTGTTGGGTGTGGACCTTGAAGCACATGATTGATGAGATGTTTTTTGTTGAGCAAGGAGCTCTAGAGCACATGGGTAATTAATGTTTTGTGTTGAGAGAGGAGCTTTGGAGCACATGGGTAATTAATGTTTTTGTGTTGAGCAAGAAATTATGGAGCACATGAGTACTTACATTTGTGTTGAGCGAGAATATCTGGAACACATGAATAGATAATTGGAAGTGTTGGGCATAATCCATAGAGCCTTCCATGTTGATGTTGAGCATAAGCTCTGGAACATCAGATCCTTGGACATTGTATCCCTAGGTCTATCGTACAAGTACATACTAGCATTTGTGTTGAGAGAAGAGCTCTAGAATTGCAGTAAGTTTGTAAGTGTTGAGTATGGGATAAGGCAAGTGCTAGGGGTTACTGAAAATAATTTAATAACTTTCCAGTGAAAATGACTCGTGAAAAATATTGATCTCATCAAACATACTTACAAGTGATTAAATGAAATTTATAATTTCTGTATTTTCATCAAGCACTAGAAAACTACCATGTTATATGAAGGAATCCAACATGCAAGGGAGTTTAGAGTCACCTAGCCTAGTAGACCTAACCATCTACCTATTTTTACCTTAATGAATAAGTGTCATTAAGTCTTGGGATCATGGTATATGATTCCCAAAGACAAATGTTAACAAATGTTATATTATTATGTATTTTATACATGGTATGTATAAAGAATAAATATAGTAATAATATTAATGATGAAAGAAAAAAAGGAAAGCTCCATTCATTATTATTTATTATTACAAGATAATAAATAGTACAATACCTACAAAAAGTCTATTTGGGAACAAGTTGAAAATTCCTAAGTTAAAGTATTAAAAATTACCCAAATTAATTAAAAACGGTTAAATCAAAAAATAAAGGTTTCTTGATTTAACTTCCCCTTTGACGGAAAAGTCTCTCTATAAAGTCTCAAGCCAAGGAAAGGCTTGGGGTCCTGATCTATCTTGTGGCAGTCCTTATTCTGCCTGTTTTTCTCTCAAGAGAATGCTTGAAGAATATTTTCTTGGAAGGAAATGGAGAACTGATCCAGAACTGATATACCAGATAAGAAACCCTAACTTAGGATCTCTAATCTACTTGCATGTTGGAGTCCAGATCGGGGGGTCTAGATTGAAAACATGAATAGTTTTGGGTCATGGTTGTGCGAAACGTGGTAGTTCCCAAGTGATTTGGTCATTTAATACAGAGGTCAGATCTTCCTATGAATTGTTAATGTTTGTTATTTGAGTGTACAGATTCAACCATTAAAGAAGCTTTAGATTAAGGTGTGAGATCCTAGGCTTCCTATTCTATTTTTCTAGAATAAAAGATGGCTAATTAGGGGTAAATATTTACATTACATGTTCTAACCCTATATGTTTGAGTTTTGTTCAAATCTTATAGGGTTTACATTTTTTAAGGTATAACCCCAGGATGTACTTTATTTCTTATGTTAGATTTATCCATGGTTTATTTCTTCACATTACTTCTGCAAATTAATTAATGTATAAATTTTTATCAAGGGTTTGTACCTTAGTTTTCATTCATGTATTATATTTACTATTGAAATTGTGTTCTTTACAAACTAGGTTTTATTTTAGATCTTTTACCTATCTCTCCTTTTAGATTTTAGAAACTCTACTGACATATTCCGTTTGTCACTAGAGGCATGTTTTAGATTTATATAGACTAGTTCGGAAGTAATATATACATATATAAGTATAAGTTTACAACCTAGTTAACCTAAGCTATTATCTATAGCTGAACTACCATATATATAAATATATAAATCAATAGAGATAAAATAGAAATACAAATCTAATCTACTAATGCCATATTTATATCTAAATCATAATTCATAAACATTTCATTTAAAATCCAAGATAAAAACCAGAAAGACCTTTCAAGGTATGCATATTTAAATACAAGCTAACTACTAAATCATTTCCATTAAAATAAATCCATCATAAGAAAATAAACAGAGTAATTATCATGACCATTCATTGGTCTAAGAACAAGTTTCCTTTTCCTAACTAAAATACACATCTGTAATACTATAAATATATATAGCCAAATCATATTCCATAAATCAAATAGTCCCATCTAAAATGAACTCATAGACATCGTCTAATAATTAAACAAAGAAAATTGCAATATAAACAATTAAAAACCATGTTATTATATTAAGGTCACTGGAACGAATCCTGTAGATGACCTTTTCCATTTTCGCTTACATAATCTAGGACAAACATAAAATACACAGGAACTCAAATATAAACCTCATTGCAATCGTTTACATAGTCCAAGTGAGTATACACGCAACGAACATTATTCGAATCTTGTTGCATCGTTCTACATCTATCAAGGCCACGCTATACACAGAGTGCATGCGGGCTATAATAAAAAAATAAATGTGTTATAGCAAGGTCACGAGGCCCTCATATTTTCCCCTACTCTGTAAGCATGACCTTAGCCACATCAAATATATACACAATCCCCTAAATCAAACCCCATTACAGAACATTAACCAGGATCGAATCCTGAAGGGCCTTATTTCTTTTACATGGCCGCGACGTTCACAATTAAATACACAGTCATGAAAATCATTACACAGAGTTTGTAAGACCTTTTACTAATCCATACAGTATATTCCATGACCACTTCCATCAAAATTAGACCCCTAATTATCTAACTTTATCAATAACGAAAGCTAGAACAATCCTGTAATTAAAGGGATTATGCCTAGGGTTTAACTATAATTCCACATTACACTTTAAAAACCAAATCATAAATCCTAAATCCTCTATGATGTTGCAGCCGCAATGGAAGAGTGCTCATGCCATTCACGGAATGGCATCAAGTCATTCGATGTCACTATTTTTTCCATTCATAAAACTAATAACAAATAATGAAGGTAACAATACACAGACTAATCGTGAAGGAGAATTCCACATACAACACAAGCTTAATCAAGAAATATTGCAACATACATTTATATACATATTACAGTTTAATAACCATTGCCAAAAATGTAAACATGGTATGTATTCAAAACTCGGTGAGTTACCACATTAACATAATTTACATAGTTGTGTCAAGGGCCATGGAACCATTCCAAGCAATGGTGATACCCAGGCTTAAGTCTAAAAAAAAACATGATTTACATAAATAAAACGTAGAACCTATTAAATGTCCTAAGGCCCCATTCACTTCTAATAGTGTTAAAACCCCAAAATTTCTGAAAAATTTAAAATTTTTAAAATACAGATAATCTTCATAAATGCAGACAACTAATTGTTTTAATTAGTTATATGTTAATGATTTCAATATCTGGATTATCTACTTGATTACGTTTATCTTATAGAACAATTCTTTTTCAGTTTAGTGACTTTTTTTTCTATGCGACCACAAGGTGGAACTGTCATGATATTCTGGGCTTATTTAGCTATTGAGCTAAAGCAGAAAGTTTACCTGCTCTTATAGATTTACAGGTAAGAAAGATCTGGTGCTGCTTGTTCGTAATCATTACGCATACCGATATATGTTTCATAAAAGAATATAAATTCTATTCAATTTCAAATGCTTTATGAGGTAAAACCATTAAGTCGTTATTCTTTTAAAAACACTATGGAAAATGAGGTTCAATCCTATCAGTATTGATGACAGTTGCTTTCTTTCTAGTAGTTTTAATTTTATGGTTCTTACTTTGTAGTAAACTCTTCGATGTTTACCATGGTCGTTGTGTGTGTAACCATCTTAATCTTTCTTTGCATGCAGAATAAGAGATGGCAGAATAATTACGTTAAGAGTCTATCTTAAATTGTGAATCTATACCACGTACGTCATGTTAGATTTGATTACCCCAAGGAATATGAAAGTAATGTGCAAGGAAAAATAAGTGTTTTTATACCTTTATTCTAATTTCCAAAGCTTTGACAGTTTGAATGAATTATCTCTTCGATACATGCTGCTATACATTAGACTAAGTTAGTATGAAAGAACTAAATTCTTCTACACGCAACTTATGCGTATAAATATAGCCCAATTATGGTTATTAATTCATGGAAATTTATATGATGCCAACCCTGAGAATTACTATAAGGCTTAAATTTTCTTGTCTACAACTTAATGGTTTATACAGCAAATACTCCAATGCATAAATAGAGCTATTCTCCCAAGATGGATATCTTAACAAGAATAGGTTCTATGAATTTTCTTTTAGAGTTATTGAAAGGCCTATCCTTATTGGATTTATAACCATTAAAGAATGAATATCATATTGGTTTTAAGGCATAACTTTTATGTTGTTGAATCTTTTGTTAAAAAGATAAGTGTCTTAACTCTTGCCATCATTATTATAGTTTGTAGAAAGACTACTTTGCAAAGCATAGAGAAAAGGGTTAAGAAAATGGAGCATGCCATAATGAAACTATGGTTTAACCTTGATCTAAGCTTTATAAACTTTTATTATATGCATCCTTTATGTGTATAAGTACTAGGTCATGCATTGGTATAGATCCACACTATGATATGATCCTACCCCTCGTTCTAAGGTTTATTTGGTTTAAATTTTACAGTGTGAAGGTTGGTTGACATTTGGTACTAACGAACCTTGTAGAATGTTCACCTATTGCATGATTTGGATGATTGCTCATAGGAACTATACATTTTTTACCCACTGCATGCAAATAATTATTTTTTCAAGGTGGACTCGTCGCAGCCAATTGTTGGGAGGTTAAAATGACAATATTGAACCCTAGCTTTGACATTCCCTTCGTCACCTTTGGGCCTTCGGCCGCTCTACTACTATGCTCCTATCTTCACTGTTGCTTGCATTTGTTGCCGGTAGTCTCCCTGCTTGTTTTTTCTCCTCATGAGCTCACTCCCAATGCTTAATAGAGAGGTGCTATCACAAAATTGTTTGATGCTTGGGTATGGGTTAGTGATACTTTCTTGAGGGTTTCACCCTCGTAGCTAGCTCAATCCCGAATCTTTCGACTATAAAGAGATTCCTTCCTCCTTGACCTGGCACTGAGAGTCATGGTCTTGCGTTTCATAGATACTGGGGCATAGGGTCTCACCGCAGAATAGTTTCTTTGGCTGGATATAAAGTGACGACCCAAGCGTATTTACTTGCTGTGCTTGCTACTCCTATTCTCAGTCGCTGTTGGTTGTTTGTTGTATTAGTAAACTCCTTCTTTCTTGCAATAGATGAAGGGTTTCATTCTCCTCACGCTGGTGGTTGCTCTTTTGCTTGTGGGTGGTCGTGTTTTAGTAAAATTCTAGGTAAGAGTGCTATTAACCCTTCCATTAACTTCATAGTTTTTTTTTAATACACAAATGTTTATTTTGTATACAATATTTTAACATTATCGTTCTTCTTGTTCACAGGTGTCGAACCGTCCTTCTATGTGGTTGGTGTGAGGCTATGGGAACGGCTTGCTGGTTGATGGGTAAGCCTTGGATATCCATGGAAATTCGTCCTTGTTTGGTCCCTTATGGGACGTTTAATGGTTGGTCACCATGGCCTACAAAACCCTTGTGGTTTTGGTTTATTTGGGTTAACAGGTTCGATGTTTGTTGTTGATGTTAAACCCCTTGCTTTATGCGGGGATTTTGGCTTAGGCCGTGACTGTAAATTTTGATTTTTGTTCATTTACTGTGTAAATATGTATACATGAAAGGAAGGGCTGTTAAATCCATACTCCGTTGACTTGTAGAAGCCGACAGGCATTTAGAAAAGAGCTTCAACTCTTGATTTAGTACCTCTGATGTAATTTTGATAATATAGGGGTTTTACCCTAACTCGACAATATAAAAAGTATTTATAGTTTCTTTAAATTATCTTTAATTTATAATGCACTACTATAAATTGTTTGATTATTATTTATAATGTGTAATGGTTGGTTGAGCTCAGTGAATCGAGCATGTTATTACTCTGTTGGTTTATTTCCTCCGCATTATTGTATTTGATTTTTACCTTGTAATATTATTTAAATATTACCTACTAGGGTAACTGTACATTGTTTTTATATTATCTTTCTTTAATTTACTCTATCCTAATAAAGTTTTTAAATATTGTTTATACTTGTTAATCTTTCGACTATAAGTAATTTAATGTTACTTACTGTTTTATTTATGTAACTGATAGTTACATCTTTTAAGGTAAGTAATTTATATTTAATTAATATTTATTATATTGAGATAAGAGTGTTGTTTTACCTACAACAAATACTGTTTTTATAATTATACACATTATCTATGTATTTAGTTTATTTATAGATATAAAATAAGAAAGTGTTTTGTCGTTTAATTCTTATGCCATCTGTACTAAATATTTTATAAGAGGTCCCTTCAGAATTTTGTATTATTCTATTTAGGTTATAATACTAGTATTTATAATATAAAAGAAAGAATAATACTATCTATGTTCTGACCTATAAACTATATGATAGTATTTGTTTAAGTTTTCAAAAAAGATAGGTTAGTAGCTATATAACTTATATAAGTTCAGTTAGATAAAATGAAGAAGTTATTTACATTACAGTGTAATTAAAAATCTTACACCTATTAGTTTTAGCTTTAGAAATAAATCTAAAATGGTCTATCCTCACTCACAGTTTGAATGTTATAAAAGGAAAATACAATAATTATTTATTCTATACAAAAAAGAAATAACCTGACACTACATATTTTAACTTTTATATATTCTCTTCCTTTTGTTTCAAGTAGACATAAAGGTTTCGAAAGTGAATACTGCAAAAAGAACTGTTTCATCTACCAAACATACTACTATCAGTAAAAAGATATAGCTTCTTTCTTCATTTCTAAAACCTGTCATTCATAGTCTAGGTCTAACCCTAACCTTACTCCATGCACAGAATACTATTTCTTCTAATAATAATTAAACGTAAACATTCTATTAATTAATCTAACATCCTAATTCAATTTTACATCATACTATCCTCATTTAAATACACCACCTATGCTAGAGTACGATCTGGATCACTCCGGATGGGGAAAAACACAGGTAGGATTTGTTTATCATCAAGAATAATTTCATTACTAAACTAACTAAGATATTTTATCCTCTAGGTTTCTCATCATAAACTGCAACTGCATCATTCAATCACATACAGATAATAACACATAAATTAATAAATAGCAGAACCTATTCTTAAAGCTTGGTCGACAACAGCAATGGGAGGCTGTTCCTCCCTACCAACTCCTGGAGAGTTCTCAAACAATGACTCCTCAGGACCCCCGAGCTTGCTCTGGTCTCCCTAGCTAGAGCTAGGTGCAACAAATAATCTAGTACTAGTCCTAAGACTCAATACCAGTCCTGAACTTGTCAGTCAAATCTCTTAGCTAACAAGCTGTATCATACCAAGTTACTGTAGTTTATCTCTCAAAAACACCTTCCTTATAGTTTTCCCTTTTTCCCAATGAATTCCTTGAAGTGCATTCCACCTGAATGATTCTTCTCCTGCAAAATATTTGAGCAGCCTCAGCTCTCTTCATTGGGTACTTTTAAAAGATTGCCTAGGTCTTTTTGGGTTAGTTGTCATTAATTGAGCCACCTGCTCTGATCCTACTTTCTTGGGGGATCGTGACCCCAAATATAGGGAAGTTTCCACTTGCAACATAGGAAGTGTTTGAGGATGCTGCCACTTGTCTTTTTCTATCCACCTAGTTCCTTCCACTAGTTTGACCAGTAACACTCTTATTAACATCTCTTCCGAACTGTTGTCTCCACTCTTTATTTAATAATAATAAAATATTCAGAATTACATTCCACATATTTTGACTCTGTTGAGTCATCAGTTTCTACTTAGCATTAAATTTAACATAATGTCTTAGGAATCAAATTAAAACAATTAACATTATTTTACAAAATTGGGGTATGTGAAAAATAACACCATTGTTTACAAACCAAAATCTTTGCAAAACCTAGGCCCAAAGCAAAATCGAAAACCCCATTGTAAAAAACCCAAACGACGTTATGCAACTCAGACCCACCCATAAAATAGAGAGGTTACAAGGGTAATCTTGTGTAACAAGCTTACCATGGCCATTATGGTATCACCCATGAACTAGCTACAAAGCCTCGAGACACACTGCTCGTTGATAACCGTGTCACCTGCAACCACCAAGCAAATGAGGGATGAGAACTATGAAATCTCAGCTAAGCAAACAAAAAACCACAATGCTTCTAACCACAAATTCACCTCCATCCACTGTGCAAAGCCAAGACCGAAGAAATGATGAGCTAAGCAAAATGACCAAGTCTTTTGTGGAGCAAAGCCCTAAGATTGGGCTTCCCTAATCCCTAAGACGCATTAATAGCACAAGTCTGTTGTCCACTACCATCCCAAAACCCACATCTCTAAAGTTTGAAATCAATTCAATATCGATGACCTCTTTCCCATGCAAAGTATTAAACCCCATTATGTAACGTTCAAACCATATGATATACTCGCCACCCCAAATCTTATTACAAGGTATAATATTATATACAATGTATACCATAGGCTTAAAGCCGTAAACATTTTATTATTCTTTTCCCTAATAATTAAGCTTAGAACCATGGCATATGAAATATGCCATGGTGAACTTGTTAACTACAAGTTGAGATTTGTTCTTTTAGCCAAAGTTTATAACCTTCCAAGATTAAATAAAATATGTATTAGTACTTTTAAAAACAATAAACATGAATTACAAATAGATTAAGATAGGAACAAGGGATCAGTAACTACATAATGAATAGTAGGCGTCACATAGATAATCTAACTAGTTGTTTAAATGATAAACATAGTAATTATCTCATTATCAAGCTGAGTCTGTAAGAAACCATAAAAATAACTAGTAGGTGCTTTTAATGATCAAAACATTCATCACTCCTTAAACAGGTCTCCGTCGCTAAGTATAATCTGCATAGAATGAAGAAGTTCCTTAGTTCAAACTGAATTAAGTAAGCCTGCTAGACAAGTAGAAACTTTACCTCTCATTCAATCACATGGGAGAACTAGTCCCACCACTCCACCCACTTTATTTCCACAAAAAAAGTTAAGTTAGGACCATATAAATAACAAGTAAGACTATGTAGAAATGAATGAAGCATATAATCAAGTAACAACACATACATAATAATGTATAACCATAAGAATAATGTAGTAAAAACCATTATGATTTCATAAGTAAAATACAGTAGTATTCATAACTAAAATTAATATGATAGAATGTAAGAACAACTTATGACCAAATAGTGGTAGATTCAGTGTACGTTATATTCCACAAGTTCAATAATGTTCCGCATAGGTAGTTTTTACTAGCCTAGTATTTTTATTTTATTTTCAATTTTTGGGGACATTACAAGTGGTATCAGATCCCAGTTTCAGTACTAAGAGACCTATGGGCACACCAAGCATTTACTGCAAAAGAAAATAAAGTATGTTATTAAATTTTGTTACTAATAGAAATTTGTCTGCTATTAAATTTTTTGAAATTATAGGAAATTTTACAGAACAGTTCTAGATTATGAATACTGAGGAAGATAACAATTGGCTTGGAAATATGTACACCCTCACCCCAGAATCAAATATGGTGGTGGAATTAAATTATGATATTTTGAAGACGATACACAATATTCAAGTAGAATTGCAAAGTTTCAGAGAAGATAGTCTGAACGAAACAAAGGAACAACATGCTATTAATGAAGCATTACTGAGAAATATAATGGGAGGAATTCTGTAGGGAAAGCCTACTCAGTCCACAAATAGATCCAAAAGAGAACCTTACCATAAACATGCCAATATCCCAAGAGAATAAGAAAAAGAGGAACGTACCCCTGAAACACTGAAAGGAGATCATCACAGTCCTTCTGGTGATGGCTCTCTTTCACCTCGCAGAAAGAAACAAAGAAGCGATGGCAGTCTTTAGGGGGGATTTAGAAAAATAATATCCTCGACCTATGAAGGTGAAGTAAACACTGGGGAGAAATATGAAGAGTGGCTATTGGGTATGAGCAAATCTTTCCAAGTTCATAACTACTCAAGTGAGATTACTATTACGAAATTTAGACACTTAGGAGTTAGTTAAGATCAAATTGTGTACGTTAGGTAAAGTGTGTTTCTTTATTATGCATTAGTATGCATTTGTAAATATTCTAATCCAACAGTCACAATATGTTCTAGACATAAATTGATCCTAAGGTTCAACTTCTCTTAGATCATACTTACCTTTGATCCATTGCTTAACACCCGATTGGTCCATGATCTTTATTTAAAGAGAATGGAGGGTACTTGGATAGTTGATCGATTATTAAGAAGATTAGTTGTAACTTTCTTTATTTTGCATAAAAAATTGCTCGAAGTAGCTATTTGGCTAGGGCAGTGGACTGTTTCCTTCTTGAGGCTTTCAACCACATCAAAGCATCGACGTATCAATCTATGATCTGTTTGTGTGAAGTGGTTTCTCTTCGTCTTCGGTATTTTTGGAGTACCCTGTGTACTTGAATATGGTGTCAGAGCATAGGTCTCAAGTTCAATTCCCACAAGCTACACTCGAGGCGAGGTGTTGGAGTATCGATACAACCTCCACATGGTATTACCACCGCACCTCTGAGAATATAAAAAAAGTGGACTAACCACCTCTCTTGGGGATAGGGTCTTGTGCTAGGTTTCAAATGTTCATCAATATCTGTAGGTTTTGGTGTAACAAAAAACCTTACATGGTATCAGAGCCCCTAACCTATGACCCCTTGGTGATTTATTGGTGGGAAGCACTGAAGAACATTGCATTCCAAGAATTGCATTGCATTTGGAGCCTGAAAGCATGGGCTCAAAAATGTTCAACTACACAAGCTACTCCCAAAATACCGAACACCAAGAGAAACCACTTCACACAAATAGATCACAAATCGATACGATAATGTTTTGACGTGGTTAAAACCCTCAAGAGGGAAACATTCCACGGGCCCACCCAAATAGCTACTTGGAGCAATTTGTTATGGAAAATAAATAAACTTACAAATGAGATTCTCATAATCGACCAACTAGACAAGGACCCTCCATTCTCTTTAAATAGAGATCATGGACCAGTCGAGTGTTAAGCCATGGATCAAAGGTAGGTATGATCTAATAGAAGTGGAACCTTCGGATCATTTTATGTCTAGAACATATCATGACTGTCGGATTAGAATATTTAAAAATGCATACTAATGCATACTAAGGAAACACACTTTACCTAACAAATATATTACACAAGTTGATCTTAACTAACTCCCGAGTGTCTAAATATCCTAACATTCCCCCTTAAGAACAACTTGGGCTAAGATTGAAGGATTTACAAAAGTGACACTATTAGTTGAAGGAAAGAGGAATTAGATCCTATCCCCCCTTAATGACAATTTCATGAACTCCTAACATAGATCAAAGTTTACAAAACTTCTCTTAGGTAAGAGACTTGGTGAAGATGTCTGCAACATGATCATCTATAGGGAAAAAGAGCACTTCAGGAACACGATCATGAACAAGATTTATGATGAAGTGCATATGTAGCTCAATTTGTTTACTACGTTGATGTAGAACTGGATATTTGACAAGATTTATGGTGCTTTGATTGTCGCACCAAACTGGAGTAGGTTGCTGTTGCTTGAATCCAAACTCTAATAGGATTTGATGAAGCCATAAAGATTCTTGACTGGATTTAACTGTGGCTCAATATTCTGCTTCTATTGAAGAAAGAGAAAGAGCTTGTTGTTTCTTACAAGCCCAAGTTACAAGTCTATATCCCAGACTGAAAACATAACCTAAAATATAATTTTGATCATCACGATCACTGGCCCAATCTGAATTAATGAAACCAACCAACAAAGGTGTTCCCCCTATAATGTAATGAATCCCAAACTAAATTCTACCTCTAATCTATCAAAGTATTCTTTTTGTTGCTTTCCATTGAATTTCATGAGACGTTTGCATATAACAGGAAACAAGACCAATGACAAAGTAAAGGTTAGGATAGGAATGATTCAAGTATAAGAGACTACCAACAAGTTGACAATACAAGGTGGCATCTACTTTAGGGGAAGTACAAGTGGAAGCAAGTTTGACTCCAGAATGGAAGGGAGAAGGATTTGGTTTCAATATTCCATGTTAAAGCGACAAGGAAGGTCACAATAATACTTAGGCTGGGAAATAAACATTCCTTCTTTGGTTAGGAAGACTTGGAGACCAAGAAAATAATGCAAATGTCCTAAGTTTGACATTTCAAAATTTTGCTTAAGACTGGATTTCACATGGGTTAAAAGCTTAGGGTAACTACCAATAAGGATAAGATCATCAACATAAAGAACACGTATGATTATATGGTTTCCTACTTTATTGGTATAGACATTGGGGTCAGAACGACATCTAGAAAAACCAATGTCAAGGAGAAAGCTATCCATTTTGGCATACCAAGCTCTAGGAGCTTGTTTAAGGCCATATAAGGATTTCTTAAGGTGAAAAACAGGGCTAGAGTTATTCTAAACATATCTAGGAGGTTGTTCCATGTAAATTTCCTCCTGTAAATCACCATGTAAGAATTCAGACTTGACATCCATTTGATGGACTTCCTAGTTGTGTAAGGCTGCAAGGGAAAGAACAAGGAAGATGGAGTTCATTTTTGTGACTGAGGAAAAGGTTTCATTGTAGTCAAACCATTTAACTTGGGTAAAACCTTTGGAAAATAACCTTGCCTTAATTCATTCAAGACTTCCATATGATGCATACTTAGTTCTATAGACCCATTTAAATCTAACAAGTTTTCTTCCTTTTGGAAGAGGTATAAGATCCCAACTATTGTTCACCATTAAGGAATGATATTCTTCATCCATAGTTGCATCCCAACATAGATTTCCTAAATCTTGTGCAAAGGTTTCTGGATCATGATTCTCGAAAACATTAGCCAAAATATAAGAGGCTCGATGAAACTGACAATGTGTCGGAGTTGATCTCTAGGATCACCAGTAAGATCACTAGCTGCTTCACATGTTGAACGGACCCATCGAGGAAGGAAGGTGCTTGTGCAACTGGAGGAATATGAACAAGAAAAGGTGGATTTTCATTCTCACTATCATCATTAGAAACTAGAGTTGTAAATATGTCAAGGAAGTTGGAAGTAGAAGAAGGAACAATCGGTGAATCAGGCTCACAGGCCAAAGATGGCACAACCGTTGAGTTAGGCTCGTAGGCCAAGATATTTTCATCAAATTTAACATCTCTTCTAATGATTACATCATTTGAATGTGGTTGAAGAATTCTATAAGCTTTTACATCTTCAGAATATCCAACAAATATGCACTTTTCACTTTTAGGCTCCAATGCTTTCTGTTTTTCATCTGGGATGTGAGCCCATGCTTCACTGCCGAACACATGGAAATGACTTACATCTGGTTTAATTTTACTCCATGCCTCTTTTGGTGTTATACCTTGTAAATATTTACTGTGGGTGGGATTAACTATGTAATTTTCACAATTTATGGCCTCATCCCAAAATTGAAGACTTAGTCCCTTAGATTGGATCATACAATTAGCCATTTCTTTTAAAGTGCGGTTCTTCGGTTCAGCTACACCATTTTGTTGTGGTGTATATGGAACAATGTGTTGTTGTTGGATTCCTTCATCATTGCAGAAAGTAGTGAAATTTTTGTTAAAATATTCTCCTCCATTATCGGATCTTAACTTAATGATTTGATGACCAGACTGTTTTTCAACAAGGGCCTTGTAGGCCAAGAACATGTTAAATACTTCACTCTTAAGTTTTAGGAAATAAACCCAAGTGAGACTTGATTAATCATCAATGAAATTTAACTAATATTTGAAAATAGAAAAGGAATAAGATGGAAGAGGACCATAGAAGTCACTATGCACAAGCTCCAAAGGAAACGAGGCATGCCAAGAGGCATGTTTGTCAAAACTGTCTCGATCATGTTTTCTATGTACACAACCATAACAAACACCATCCTTGCAAGATACCATTGGAAAACCTGTCAACATATTGTATTTACATAGTTGTTGTAATGAGTGATAATTTAAGTGACCAAATTGCTCATGCCAAAGTTTTCTTAAGTTATCACTACGAGCAACAAAAACTGAAGTGAAAGGTGATGACCCAAAGTTGTTAAATTTCTACAACCTGGTAATATCATCAACAGTTTCAGTAGCTAGGAAATGTTGAGGATCTTTAAAATCCTTGATTACAACTTGGTGAGGTGTAAACGTTACAGTTTTACCTTCACCAGAATGAGTGATTTGATAGACTGACAACGAATTGCAAGAAACTCTTGGAACACATAGTACATCACTAAAATGACCATTTTCTACTAGAATTGTTACATATCCTACAATACTTAGAGAAATATCATCACCAACAAATTTTTCTCTAGTGCTACATTCATGCATAATAGAAAATATGGCTTGATACTTAGCCATATGATAAGATGCTCCAGAATTAATGAAGAATTCATTTGAAGTAGAATAAGGAGATGCAGTATAAGAGTAACCAGAAGCACAAAGTGCATGTCCATGAAAGGTAGATTCTGAAGATGAATCTAGGATGATGTGGTGCTTCTTTATTGCCGCTTCCAAGGATGCCATATTCTTGAAACACTTAGATTCATCATGATTATATTTTCCACAAAAACTGCAATGACGCTCAATCTTATTTCCTTTTGTGTTGGATCCTTTGTCATTTTTTAAAGAAGGAGCTATCTGAGAGGGTTTGGGATCCTTGTTTGCCTTATTATTGCGAAAATTTTGTTTCTTGGGAGGCTTGAAGTTTTCTTTCTATTGGGATAATAAGGCTTTCCCATATGTATCTGCATTGTTAATTATTCCAATATGAATGAGCTTATCTTTCTCTCTAATTAAGGAATCACAAAAGGAGTCAAGACTAGGATCTTGATATCTAGCTGCAGCCAAGAATTCTTTCATGGAGTAAAATATAGATACAAAAACATAATATGTAGGTCCAAGTTTGGAAAGAATTTGATAAATACATTGTTTGTCTTCTTTCTTGATCTTGCATTCTTCACGTAAGAGTCCAAGAGTTTTATACTTAGATAAATAATCTTAAATGTATGAAAAAACACTTGGATTCAAATAAATCAACTCATTCTCAAGTTGATGACCTCGAATTTCATTGTGTTTACCAAACACAGATTCCAACTTTTCCCAAGCTTTATTAGGTTCATCAATTCCATATATGTGGAATCACAAATTAGTAGAGATTGAAATCCCATTCAATCCAAGAGCTTCATCACATCTATTTTCCCATTTTATTTTCTTATGATCATCAATGGGTTCGGTTTCTTTCCATGAGGTAATTTTGAAAATTCCCCTACTTTGTAGAAAATCATCCATATGATATTTCAATGAGAAATAGTTAGAAACTAATGGGTAAAATAACAGAAACTAGGAGGCCATACTATCAAATAATGGGTAAAATAACAAAAACTAACTGTCTAGATGCAAAGACCTCAAAAAATTAGGCTATTTGAAAAAAAATGGCACTGAAAACTGATTCTAGATGATGAAGTTATGCTTGATCAAAGAAAATGTTGAAGATGTCCTTAGTAGTGACGTGGTAGATATTAAGTTGATTTCATAATAACTCTATCTGTGTTTGTCACTTTATAAAATCCTTATATGGCCTTAAACAAGCTCCTAGAGCTTGGTATGCTAAAATGGATCGCTTTCTCTTTGACATTGGTTTTTCTAGATGCCATTTTGACCCCAATGTCTATACCATGAAAGTAGGAAATGATCTCACCATAAATGTTATTTATGTTGATGATATTATCCTTACTGGTAGTGACCCTAAGCTTTTAACCCATGTGAAATCAAGTCTTAAGCAAAATTTTGAAATTCCTGACTTAGAACATTTACATTATTTTCTTGGTCTCCAAGTCTTGCAAACCAAATAAGGAATATCTCTTTCCTATTCTAAGTATGCTTTTGACCTTCTTCATCGCTTTCACATGAAATATTGTAAACCAACCCCTTCTCCCTTCCAGTCTAGAGTCAAACTTTTTGCCACTTCTACTTCCCCTGAAGTAGATGCCACCTTGTATCGTCAGCTTATTGGTAGTCTCTTATACTTAACTCATTCATGTCCTGAACTTTCCTTTGTTGTTGGTCGTGTTTCCCATTATATGAAAACACCTCATGAAATTCACTAGAGAGCAGTAAAAAGAATACTTTGATATATTCGAGGTACAATTCAGTTTGGGATTCATTATAGTACAGGGGGGACACCTTTGTTGGTTGGTTTAATTGATTCAGGTTGGGCTGATAATCCTGATGATTGAAAGTCTACTACAGGTTATGTTTTCAGTCTGGGATCTAGACCTGTCACTTGGGCTTGTAAGAAACAACAAGCTCTTGCTCTTTCTTCAGCAGAAGCATAATATCAAGCCATAGTTAATGCCAGTTAGGAAGCTTTATGGCTTTGTCAGATCCTATCAGAGTTTGGATTCAAGCAGCAAAAACCTACTCCACTTTGGTGCAACAATCAAAGTGCCATCAAGCTTGCCAAATATCCAGTTCTACATTAACACAAAAAACACATTGAGCTACATATGCACTTCATCAGAAATCTTGTTCATGATCATTTTCTAAAAGTGATCTTTTTCCCTACATATGATCAAGTTGCAGATATCTTCACCAAGTCTCTTACAGAAGCAAAGTTTTCTAAAATTCAATCTATGTTAGGAGTTTAGGAGCTTGTCATTAAGGGGGGATAGGCTCTAATGCCTTCTTCCTTATCCTAATAGTGTCACTTTTGTAAATCCTTCAATCCTATCCCAAATTGTTCTTAAGGGGGGATGTTAGGATATTTAGACACTTAGGAGTTAGTTAAGATCAACTTGTAAAATATATCTATTAGGTAAAGTGTGTTTCTTTAGTATGAATTAGTATGCATTTATAAATATTCTAATCTGATGGTCAAGATATATTCTAGACATAAAGTGATCTGATGGTTCAACTTCTCTTAGATCATACCTACCTTTGATCCATGGCTTAACACCTGATTATTCCATGATATCTTTTTATAGATTTGTAAGGAAAATATATGCCTTACAAGCAAAGAAATGTGTGAGGAAAGGCTGTAGGATATTTCCAGTAAACATCCAAGACCTAGAGTCTGAAAGAGAACAACGCATAGAATACTTCCCCATTCTTGAAGAATTCAAGGATGTATTTCCTAAGGAAATCCTAGGATTACCTCTAAAACGAGACCTAGACTTTTCCATCGAACTGACACAAGGATCGATTCCGACTTCCAAAGCCCCTTACTGCATGAGTGCACCTAAGTTGGTGGAACTCAAACTGCAGTTGCAAGAGTTGATAGAGAAAGGGTATATTTGACCCAGTGTGTTCCCTTGGGGAGAACTGATACTATTCATAAAAAAAGAAATATGGCACGATGCGTATGTCCATTGACTACGGTCAGTTAAAGAAAATGACTATCAAGAACTGATACCCAGTCCCTCAGATCGATGTATTGTTCGATCAGGTGGGAGGAGCCAAAATCTTTTCAAATCTTGATCTGTGATCTGGGTACCATCAGGTACGGATTGGTGGCGAGGATATTCACAAAGCCACCTTTCGTATGAGGTACGAGCACTACGAGTTTGTAGTGATGCCGTTCGGGTTGACCAATGTACCCACAAAATTTACGTGTATGATGAACATCATATTCAATAAGTATCTGGATAAGTTTGTCTTGGTCTTTATAGCTAAAATCATGGTTTATTCCAAGAATAAAGAGGAACATGAAGAGCACCTTCGCACAGTACTACGAGTGTTATGAGAACACCATATTTACACTAAGTTTAGTAAATGTGATTTTTACAAACCAAAGATACAATACTTAGGTGGCATTATCTCTGAGACAGGGATAGCTATGGACCCAGAAAATATTAAAGCCATAAAGGATTGGCCTACCCCTACTAGTGTCACTGACATTAGGTCCTTTTTGGGATTAACTGGATATTATTGAAAGTTGATTAAGAACTTCTCAAGAATCGCTTGCCCCATGACCACTTTACAAAAGAAAGCTAATAATTTCTTATGGACTTTCAAGTGCGAAGAAAGTTTTCAAAATCTTAAGCAGCTTTTGATGGCCGCACTAATACTATGAATTATGGATCTTGATGGGGATTTCGTTGTTTGCACAGATGCAAGAAAGGAAGGACTTGGAAGATTTCTCTTGCAAAATTATCACGCAATCTGTTATGAATCGCATAAGTTAAAAGAGCACGAGTAGAACTACCCTACACATCATTTTGAGTTAGCTGCCATCATCCACGTGTTTAAAATTCAGAGGCACTACCTCATGGGAAGGAAGTTCCTTATGAAGACAGACAATATGAGTATGAAATATTTATTCGATCAACCGGATATGAATGCAAGGTAAGCGAGGTGGTTGGATTTCCTTAGTGAGTACCATTTCGAGCTAAAGCACATTAAGGGAAAAGAGAACAAGGTTGTCGATGCTTTCAGTCGATGAACTCATATGATATATGAGGTGACTTTGAGTCAAACCGATGCAGATTTGCATGAGATGATTAGAACGACCAACAGAGTTTACCCTTTCTATGTATAAATCCTTAAGAAAGTCCAAGAGGATAGGTTGTTTGAACAACAAAAATAATACAAGGTAGATGAATCAAAATTGCTATGGTCCAAGGATAGATTGTACATTCCAGAAGGCATTAGGGGAATTTTGAGGTAAAAATAGGCCTCGAAACAAAAAATGTATTATCAAAATTCACTTTAAAAGAGTCAATCACATTCTAGATGATGACATCATCTTTAATAGTCGAGGTGGCATTGGTTGAGTTAAGGATACTTAATTGTCAAATTGTAAATGGGGAGTGAAAACTCATAGTTAAGTATATCAATGTTGTAAGTAAAATACTCATTATGAAAATAGTACTCATAAATTATTTTTTAATATAATATAAATGTACTAAAGTATTCTTAAAGTACTTAAAAGAAAAATACTTTTTATATTTCAATACAAAATAAATTACAAATACCAAAAAACTCAATGTTTTATTAAAATGTAATTATTTTTAAAAATTTCAATATAAAATCAATTACAAATAAAAAAATAAATAAATGCTCTATTCAAAACAAAAATTATGTAATTACTTTTTCAATATTAAAAATATATATGTCAAATCTTTATTTAAAATCAAAATCACTTAATATCTTATAATAAAAAGAATTAGATGATTAATAGTTTTTTTTTAAATACTTACTATAACTAATAATCTGTTATAATTATTATTTAAATATAAAAAAATATTTATTAATTTATTTTATAAAAATAAAATATTATATTCTAATAAATTACTATATAATAAATTACTATATATATATATATATATATATTTTCATAATATTAATATTTTTTTTTTAAAATTCAGGTATGATTCAAGATTCATATTTTACTATCATTTTTTAACTTTTGAAATACTAGCATCTATAACAACATAAATTAGACATCTACATTTAAGGTACAAAACCAAATACACGCATAAAATGTTATTGTAGCAATTTGAATGAACTATTTATCATAATAAGATATTATATTATTATAATTTTTATTACATGTAATAATAATTTTTATTACATATAATCTCATTTGCTTAATATTAACTAAACTTTTAGGTGGTAGAAATTTATGTACTATTCCTTCATCCCAATATTAACACCATTTTTTTAATTCATTTAATGATGTTATTAATTATTGCATGAAAAATGATATATGATATACATAATATATATCACAAGAAACTATTAAAAATAAGTTTACATGTCATTTTGAAGGTGTATTAAAAAGATGAATTTTTTTTTTTAACGAGCGTAGATCCAAATCCTAGGCTCTATCAAGCACCCAGAGGGATCAAACTCTCTAGGTGCAAACCTCTCCATGTGTTAATACACCATTAGAACCAATCAATGTAGCTACTAATTTCTGCATTAATATTAATATACCATACACCGAAACCTTTGTGCAAGTTAATGAAATGCTAATGAAATTATGTTACTGAAATTCAATATATTTTCAAATATGACACATTTCAAATTGACTATATTTACAAGTATAATTAAAAAAAATATTTGGTAAAAGTGTGATTTAAAAACTTTTTATTATTTAAATTATTAAAACATTAAATTTCTTAAAACATTATAATATTATACTATTTCATAAATAGACTATATTTTCAATTATATTTTAAAAACCTTATTTTTTTAAAAACATTTTTACTATTCAAACTATTAAAACATTATATCTATTAAAGCATTATAATTATTAAAACATTATAATATTATACTATTTCATAAAATGACTATATTTTCAATTATATTTTCAAAACCATATTTAAAATATAATTGAAAAAAAGTTTATTGATATACATTTCTTTAAATATTTTTTATTATTAAAAATGATTAACTATTAAAAAACCATATTTTAATAGTTATATTTCATATTCCAATAATTTAAAAACTCTTATTTAAAACCTTGCAATACTATCCTAAATGAAAACATTCAATTGCTTCAAACTAAAGATTACATACATTTTAATACTATCCTAAATATAACTTCAAGTGAGATGTACAATCATGTTAATATGGTTCTTACTTATTGAATAAATTAAAGTATATTAGTATTCAAAACATCTACCTCATACATGGTTTTAAAGCCATGTGTAAGACCCTCCTAAACCATATACAATAAAACCATGAATTGTTTAGGAGGCTTTGCACATGGTTTTAAAAACATTTGCAAGGTCCTTCTAAATCATGTACAATAAAACCATGAGTTGTTTAGGATGCGTTGCACATGGTTTTAAAACCATTTGCAAGGCCCTACTAAACCATGTACAATAAAACCATGGGTTGTTTTAGAGGCCTTGCACATGGTTTCAACATTTTTTTTGCAGATAATTAATTAATTAATTAATTATTATTTTGTTAGGTATCAATATTACAACATATCCCCATATTGGGTTGTTTGTGTGGCTGAAATGTTGGGTACAAAATTTATTATTATTTTATTAGAGCATCATGTACAAACGTGACAACATCTCTCCCATACTAGGCTGGAGAGCACCTCGCTTCTCTCGGTGCAAAAATGTTTTTCTTTTAATTTATAGCTTTATATTTATATTTAATAATTAATCATTTTTAATGTATATGTATATGTGTATATATATATATATATATATATAT
>LPNX010796265.1:159497-244517 GCA_001517045.1 Pseudotsuga menziesii
AGAAGTAACCCATGTTTTAAATTTTAAAATTAATATATTTTATTTTATATATACATTACTTTATAAGTACATTCATCATATTATATTCAAAAGTAATTTATCTAGTTAAAATTACTTTACTTTTAGTCATATCAATCATTTATATTTAAAAGTAATTTATGTACTCAAAAGTACTTTACTTTTAGTCATATCAAATATGTTTTTTTTATTGGTTTTATTTTAGACATCTCTTCAATTTAACTTAACCATAGTTGCATTGGTTATAATGTAAGAGATGAGTTGTAAATATACCTTCCCCACAAAATGTCTAACTCATAATATATTATTATTTCTCTTACGAGGCCCATTTTAGACCCTAAAATTCTCCTAATGAGGGGACATTTAGTCCAACATCCTCAGGGAATTTCATTGGGAACCCTACTCAATGGACTCGGGATATCAAAAGATAATATCCGCCGCTAAGAGACACTTTTTATGGCCTAAGTTGAAGGTCAACATTGTGATGTTTGTCGTGAAATGTCAGGAATGTCAACTAATCAAAGTTGAGCATCAACATCCTTCGAGATTGCTACAGTCATTACCCATTCCGAAATGGAAGTGGGAGGTCATTAGTATGGATTTTATCACCGGTCTACCAGAAAGTAAGAAGCAAAATGATTCTATTTTTGTAGTCATTGAATATTTGTCAAAAGCAACACACTTCATTATTGTGTAGTCAACCTACAAGGTAGTGAACATTGTTTATATCTTCTTGAAGGAGATATTTAGATTGGATGGGATACCGAAGGAAATAATCTAAAATTGGGATGTTAAGTTTACAGGAAACTTTTGGAGATATTTATTCTCTGGATTAGAGATGCAATTGAACTTTATCACTATGTATCACCCGCAGATAGATAGGAAGATAGAAAGAGTAAGCCATATTGTTGAGGAAATGCTTACAATGTATGTCATGAACAACCCCACTAAGTGGGAAGACTGCCTGCATCTTGCAGAGTTTGCATATAATAACAGTTATTATAATTCCACCAAGATGAGTCCCTTTGAGGTACTCTATGGACGAAAGTCTAGAACACCAATTACTTGGGATAACCCAGTGGATTGTCTCATGTTAGGTCCTGATTTATTAATGGACTTGGAACAACTGGTTACCAAGGTCTAGGTGAAGCTTAAAGAAGAACAAGAATTCCAGAAAAGTTACGTGGATCGAAAAAGAAAAGATAAATACTTTCAAATAGGTGATCATGTCTACTTGACACTAAAAGAAAAACAAAGTTCATTGAGCTTGGTTAGGTGTGGTAAGTTAGCATTTATATTTTGTGGACCTTTTGAAATACTGGCCAACAAAGGTCTAGTGGCATATGAGATAGCATTACCCCTGCATGTAAGAGTCGATAATGTATTCCATGCACCCTTGTTAAAGAAATATGTTTATGATACTAAACATGTAGTTGATTGGTCCTTATTACAGGTGGAACCTGAAGGGGAGTCTTCCCCTAATCCTATTCATATAATGGAAAATGGAGAGGTGCATCTCATGAAGCGCAACATAGTATAGTTGAAAGTGCAATCAAAGCACTTTGAGGCCGATGAGGCTACTTGGGAGAATGAAGCCACCATGAGAAATGCTTACCCTACCTTGTTTCATGATGTCATCCTGAGTCCCTAGAACACTAGGGATAATGTTTTTCTAAGAAGGGAGGGATGTAATATCTCAATTTTTGGACCTAACACTTATAGGCATGAGCCTATTGATTATGATGATATCTTGATAGTTTATTTTGATATATTGGGTCGAGGAGCCCACTGCATATGAACATGATGATTTGTATTACATATTGGGTGTAAGCAAATTATATATATATATATATATATATATATATATATATATATATATATTCTTATTTGTGTTGGGTGTGGACCCTGAAGTAGATGATTGATGAGATGTTTTGTATTGAGAGAGGATCTATGGAGCTCATGGGTAATTAATGTTTTGTGTTGAGTGAGGAGCTCTGGAACACATGGATAATTAATGTTTTTGTATTGAAAAAGAAGCTCTAGAGCACATGAGTACTTACGTTTATGTTGAGCAAGAAGCTCTGGAACACATGAAAAGATAATTGAAATTGTTGGGCACAAGCCATGGATCCTTCCATGTTGTTGTTGAGCATAAGCTCTGGAACATCGAATCCTTAGCCATTGTATCCCTAGGTGTATCGTACAAGTACATCCTAGCATTAGTGTTGAGTGAAGAGCTATGGAATTGCACTAAGTTTGTAACTCCCTATTAAGCGTTGAGTATGGGATCTGGTAAGCATTAGTGGTTACTGAAAAGAATTTAATAACTTCCAAGTGAAAACGACTCGAGAAAAATATTGATCTCATCAGACTTAATTATAAGTGATTAAATGAAAATTTGAATTTATGTATTCTCATCAAGTACTGATGAACTACCATGTTATACGAGGGAATAGAACATGCAAGGATGTTTAGAGTTTCCTAGCCTAGTAGACCTAACCATCTACCTATTTTGACCTTAATGAGGAAGTGTCATTAAGTCTAAGGATCATGGTATATAATGCCCAAAGACAAATGTTAAAAAATGTTTTTTTATTATGTATTTTATACATGATATGTATAAATAATACATATAGTAATAATATTAATGATGAAAGAAAGAAAGGAAAGTTCCATCCATTATTATTTATTATTAAAAGATAATAAATAATACGATACCTACAAAAAGTATAATTAGGAAATAGTTGAAAATTCCTAACTTAAAGTATTAAAAATTACCCAAATTAATTAAAAAATGTTAAATCAAGAAATCAAGGTTTCTTGATTTAACTGGCCCTTTGACTGAAAAGTATGTCTATAAAGTCTCAATCCAAGAAAAGGATTGGGGTCCTGATCTATCTTGTGGGAGTCATTATTCTTCCTATTTTGCTCTCAAGGGAGTGATTGAAGAACAATTTCCTGGAAGGAAAAGGAGAACTAATCTAGACCTGATATACCAGATAGGAACCTCTACCTTAGGAGCTATAAGTTACTTGCATGTTGGATTCCCGCTTGGGGGGATCGATATTGAAACCAAGAAAATTTCCAGGTCTTATTTGGGTGGAATGTGGTAGTTCCCAAGTGATTTGGTCATCTAATATAGAGGTCAAATATGCCTGTGAATTTATAATGCTGGTTATTTGAGTCTCCAAGTTCAGCCATTAAAGAAGCTTCATATTACAGGTATGATATCCTAAGCTGCCTATTCTATTTTTCTAGAATTAAAGATGGCTGATTTGGGGTAAAGATTTACATTACATGTTCTAACCCTATACGTTTGAGTTCTGTTCAAATCTTCTAGGGTTTATATTTTTTAAGGTATAACTCTAGGTTGTACTTTATTTCTTATGCTAGAATTACCCACGGTTTATTTCTTTCCATTAGTTCTGCAAATTAAGTCTTGTATAAATGTTTATCAAGGGTTTGCACCTTATTTTTCATTCCTATATTATATTTACTATTGAAATTATGTTCATTACAAACTAGGTTTTATTTCAGATCTTTTACCTATCTGTTCTTTTGGCTTTTATAAACTCTACTGACATATTTCATTTGTCAGTAGAGGCATGTTTTAGATTTATATAGACTAGTTCAGAAGTAAGATATACACATATAAGTATAAGTTTACAACCTAGTTAACCTAAGCTATTATCTACAACTGAACTACCATATATATAAATATATAAATCAACAGAGATAAAATAGAAATATAGATATAATCTACTAATAACATAATACATCTAAAGCACAATTCATAAATATTCCATTTAAAATCCAAGATAAAAACCAGAAATACGTTTCAAGGTCTGCATATTTAAATACAGACTAACTACTAAATCATTACCATTAAAATAACTCCATCATAAGAAAATAAATAGAGTAAGTATCATGACCATTCATTGGTCTAACAACAAGTTTATTTTTCCTAACTAGAATTCAGAACCCTAATATTATAAATCTACATAATCAAATCATATGCCATAAATCGAATAGTCCCATCTAAAATCAACTCACAACCATCGTTTAATAATTGAACAAAGAACATTGCAATATAAACAATTAAAAACCATGTAATTACATTAAGGCCGCAGGAACGAATCATGTAGACAAACTTTGCCATTTTCGCTTACATAATCTATGACAAACATCAATACACGGGAACTAAATTATTAACCTCATCATAGTCTTTTACATAGTCCAAGTGAGTATACAAGCAATGACCAGGATTCGAATCCGGTAGCATTGTTCTACATATATCAAGGCCACACTATACAGAGAATTTATGTGAGATATAATAACAAGATAAATACTCTGCAACAAGGTCATGAGGCCCTTGCCTCTACCCCTGCATTGTAAGAATGAACTCAGCCACATTAAATAAATACACAGTCCCCTAAATCAAACCCCATTAAAGAACACAACCCATGATCGAATCCTGAAGGGCCTTATTTCTCTTACATGGCCACAGCCTTCAAAATTAAATACATAGCCATGAAAATCATTACAGAGAGGTCGTAATACCTTTTACTAATCTATACATTGTATTCCATGACTACTTTCGTCAAAATTAAACCCCTAATTCTCTAACCCTGTCAATAATGAAAGCTACAATAATGGTGCTTCCCAGGCTTAAGTCTCAAAGCAAAACATGATTTACATAAAGACAAGGTAGAATTTGTTAAAGGTCCTAAGGCCCCATTCACTACTAACAACACCATTATTTACAAACCCAAATACTTGCAAAACCTTGTCCCAAAGGAAAATAAAAAACCCCATGGTAAAAAACCCAATCGATGTCATGCAACTTAGACCCACCCATAAACCGAGAGGTTACAAAGGTAAGCTTATGTAATAGGGTTACTGTGGCCATTGTGGTATCACCCATGAATTGGTTATAAATCCTTGAGCCATGTTTCTCCTTGATAACCCTATCACCTGTAACCACCAAGCAAACGAAGTATGAGACGCATGAAAGCTAAGATAAGCAAACAACAAACCACAATGCTTCTAAAACTCAACTAGTTATTACCTCTGTTAACCAAGAAGTCCCCACCATCCACTATGTAGAGCCGAGACAAAACAAACGATGAGCCAAGAAAAATGACCAAGTATTTTGTGGAGCTAAGCCCTAAGCTTGGGCTGCCCCAAACCCCAAGACACATTAATAACACCTGTCTGGTGTCCACTACCATCCCAAAACCCACAAATCTATAGTTTGAAATCGATTCAATATCGATGGTCTCTTTCCCATGCAAAGTCTTAAACCCCATTATGTAACGTTCAAACCATATGATATATTCGCCACCCAAAAACTTTTTACAAGGTATAATATTATATACAACGTATACCATAGGCTTAAATCCTTAAACCTTTGATTATTCTTTTCTCTAAGCATTAAGCTTAGAACCATGGCATATGAAATATTCCATGGTGAACTTGTTAACTACAAGTCGATATTTGGTATTTTAGACAAATTTTATAACCTGCCAAGATTAAATTAAAGATGTATTATTACTTTTAAAAACAATAAACATGAATTACAAATAGATTAACATAGGAACAAGGGATCCATAATTACATAATGAATAGTAATCATCACATAGATAATCTAACTAGGTGTTTAAAATATAAACATAGTAATTACCTCGTTATCAAGCTGAGTCTATAAGAAACCATTTAAAAAACTAGTAGATGTTTTTAAGGATAAAAATGTTCAGTACTCCTTAAAAAAGTCTCTATTGCTAAGTATAATCTACATAGAATGAAAGAGTGCCTTAGTTCAAATTGAACTAAGTAAGCCTTCTAGACAAGTAGAAACTTTACCTCTCAGTCAGTCACATGGGAGAACTAATCCTGCCACTCCACCCACTTCAGTTCCAGAAACAAAGTTAAGTTAGAACCATATAAATAGCAAGTAACACTATCCAGAAATGAACAAAGGATATAATCAAGTAACGACATGTACACAATAATGTATAACCATAAGAATAATGTAGTAAACAACATTATGACATCGTAAGTAAAATACAATAATATTCATAACTAAAAGTAAGATGATAGAATGTAAGAACCACTTATGACCAAATAGTGGTACATTTAATGTACGTTATATTCTGCAGGTTTAATAATGTTCTGCATAGGTAGTTCTTACTAGCCTAATAATTTTTTTTTTCAATTTTTGAGGACATTACAAACACACTGCATATAGGCATTGCAGCTGTATGAATGTATTAAATAATCAAAAGTAGAGACACAATGTGATACATTGGCATGAATAGAAAGACAATTTGAATCCAAAGGAGGTCACCTTAGAGGAAATTTCAACTCAAAATGGGTCTCAAAAAAAATTTAATAAAATAATAAGTAATATTTATTAATTTTGGAGGAAGAAAAGAAAAAAAACTATTTTTTTGTTTGTATTTTCGACATATCTCCCCGTGTTTTAACTCAAATTTTGATTGAGAGAGCTCATCAGATACATAATTAAATTACGCATCTAATGAGTACCTACCTGACATACTTTTGACAGACCCCGCCACCCAAAAAACAAGAAATACCTGAAAAAGCGTGATGATGACATCATCCTCACATTTTTTTCAGGTGTTTCTTGTTTTTGGGGTAGAGGGTCCGTCAAAAGTATGTTGGGTGAGTACTCAGTGGATGTGAAATTTAATTCTACATCCAATGAGCTCTCCCGATCAAAATTTTAGTAAAAGCATGGGGACATTTGTCAAAAATACAAACAAGAAAGTAGTTATTTTTATGAACCTATCCCCAAATTTATATTAAAAAAGTGTTTAAGACCTATACAGTATTTCAAATTTGAATCAATTTCATTGGCTAAGACATGATGATATGGAATTTGAATTATAGTTAAAAGGCCCATTTTGAGTTGAAATTTCCTCTAATGTGTGAATTGCAAACATGAGAGTGGTTTAGCTATCAGTTGGCCACACTAAGCACATCAGTTAACCAATATTCAGAACCCTAATTGACTCTAACTGAGCCCTAACTGAATCAGAGGCAGTAATGACTAAGTCTAACTAAATAAAACTCAACTACATATCAATTAGCAGGTGGGGGCGCATATCTAACTCAAGTCAGCTCCGATAAAGTGAACTGAACTTAACTAAGTCACCAGAAGTATCTAGAGGCACCTTAAATTACTCCAATTAACTCAAATCAACCCAAAATAGACAAATAGATGAGGAAGGTGACTTTCCAACTCAGTTTAAATGATTGTTAGGTGAAACAACATTCAGTTTACTAATTGGTGGGCTTAAGATAAGCATATCAACCTAGATTTGCTCCCTAATTGAAGGAGGAATCCTAGTTAGCCTCCGTGATTGAAGGAGAAGGCTCAGTTGGCATCCTTGATTGAAGGAGTGTGCTGGTGTTGATGTTGATGTCAAGGAGTGTGATGGTGTGTTGATGTTGATGTTAGTAATTCGAGTCAATACTTAGGATAAGTGGGTAAATAGGCCAAATTAACAAAATAAAGATGTGTGGGTTGGATAATGACTCCAACAGAAACAAGGACCAAAAAAATATGAAATAGATCTATTATTGAGTACCTAAACAAGTGGAAGAACTTACCAGTTGTAGATTCTATATGGGAAGACAATTCCTTCACACAGATGGATCCGCAACTACCTCAGAGTCTAGGATAATGCATGTATGAAGGGGAGGGGCATGTTCAATCCTAAATGTTGGCCATTGTTCCCCCTATAGTGTGGTACTTTACCCCCTATATGGTGGTTTACTAGTTGTTATTGATGTAGGAATAGGTCTATTATGGGTCTATTAGTTGTTATTGTACACCTATGTAACAAACTTAAATAATAACAACAAACAATAATAAAACAATAATAATAATAATAATAAACATCAACACACACACACACACACACACACACACACACACACACACACACACACACACATATATATATATATATATAATTAATAATGTCTTTATGAAAAGGCATGACTCTTAATGAAAGGGCATTCTGCCAAAATATAAATAGTGGACCCTCAATTATAACTTATAACTTATCTATCCAATTATCAATACATATTTTTCATATTAATGGCTTATCAAATATTTGAGGTGTTCTAGTAATATTGATTGTGTGAAGTGAATAAATATTCGCTTCATTTGGTATCAGAGCTAGTTTGTGATCCAGGCCTTTGTCCATATCATGATTTTTAATCATAATCCTAGGGCTCGTCCCTAAATTTATGGTCTTTGAACAAGTAAAAAAGAAAAAGAAAGTCAAAAGAAAAAATAAAAATGAAAGAGAGTTAAAAAAAAACTGAAAAAAAAAAGAAAACAAAAAAAAAACTAAAAGGAGGAAAAACAAAAAACAAATGCAAAGAAAAAAAAAGTTTCAAAAGAAAAGATAAAAGGAAAGAAAGGAGATGGTAAAAGTGAAAACACACCTGGTTTTTTAAAGTGGGTTTAGGTTTGAATATAAAAGTGAATACCAATAATTTGTGGTCCAGGCCTTTGGCCATATCATGATTTTTAATGATAATCCTAGCGAGTCCCTAAATTTATGGTGTTTGACCAAGTAAAGAAGGAAAAGAAAGTGAAAAGAAAAAAAAAGAAAGAGAGTGAAAAAAAAGTGAAAAAAAAGTAAAAACAAGAAAAAACTAGAAGGAGGAAAAACAAAAAAAAAAGGAAAGAAAAAAAAATTTAAAAAAGAAAAGATAAAAGTAAAAGGAAAAAAAACGAGAGGGTAAAAGGGAAACCACAGCTGGTTTTTTAAAGTGGTTTTTGGTTTGAATATAAAAGTGAATAATAATAACTATTAAGAAGCAAGTGAGATTTGAACTTAGCTGGAGAAGGTAACACTCATTCCTCCCAACCACCCAATCTAGTAGAATTTTACAAAACTTAAGGGAAAAAAATTCTAAAAGTACATAATAATTGCTACTAAGAAGCAAGTGAGATTTGAACTTAGGTGGGGAAGGTAACAATCATTCCTCCAAAGCACCCAATCTACAAGAAGTATTTATCAACCTTCAAAAAGAAAAAAAAGTATTATTATTATTAATATTATTGTTATTATTACTTAATAATTGTATTAAGTACAATTATTAAATTACAAGAGTAAAGAAAAATAAGAAAAAATCGAAGAAGACCAGAAGTTAGTTAAAAGGAAAACCAACTATAGTCAAAGAACACCAGAAGTCAGGAATTATGCCAAAGTCTAAATCAGAATTGTAGTCCCAACTACAAGTATCAAATCACAAAGTATTTGACATGACGAAGCTGGATATTCGAAGAAATTAATGAGTAGAAAATATACCAATCATAATCTACAAAACCAAAAAAATCATGAAAGATGCAGTCGATAATAACAAATAAATAAAACGATTAAACAAAATCATCAAGGACAAAGATGACAAAATCATGAAAAATTCAAAGAAAAGTAAGATGCCAAGAACCACAGAATTGTCGCCTTTAGCAATAGATTGAGGAACTCCAACAAAAAGAGGAAGAATAAAAAAAATCGCACAATTTGGAAATTGCAAAAGTCTATAACACATTAACAAGTAATACTAAAGAAATATACCAATTAATAAACCATAATAAATTATTAGTTACGAAGATCAAGAAGTTAAAGAGTACCAAGAAGGTAGACAACTTGAATGAAGATATCGAAGGAAAATTGCTAGAAAAATAACAAGAATATCAATTCCTGCTAAATCTTAATCAAGGACTAGAGAAAGAAATCGAGAATTTAAAAGAGGACAAAAAGTTTCAAGATCAAAGGTTTAAGAAGATTCATAGTAAAAACAATCCACTAGAGAAAAAAATAGTGCAAATCTAGAGAGAAGCATCCAGACTCTCTAAAAAACAAAGTCAAGTCGAGGAAGTGAAGGAAGTCCTTGACGTAGTTAAAAAGGAAGAAAAACAAACAAGACATACGCCTTATAGAAATCCAAATTATAATCGTCATTTTGACCAACAACATGGTCAAAATGAGCAGTCAAAAAAGAGTTATGTTGACAAGCAAACAGTTTGACATACTAAGCAACAATTGAGACAACCCGTTTCCCAAAACAATCATCATATCTATTTTATCAAATCATGGATTTTTTGTATTTTAGAAAGTGGAATTTCGAGAATTTACAATAAAACATACTTTTACCGTTACAGTGGTATCAGAGAATTCAACCTATATCTCCTATATATAGCAAGGATATATTCTCATGATAGTCATCATTGTATATTGTATTGTATTGGGTACATATTACATTGTATAAGGAGGTTTCTCACTTGAAGATGATTGCTACTCATATCTATTATTCATTATTAATGAATGGATTCGTCTATTTTGTTCTATTTCTACTATTTTTATGTTATTTCTGGGACTTGGTTGGATAATAGGTTTCTTCAATAATTAATTTTGGTAGTGGGAAACTCCCATGAGAGCCTTATTTCAAATTCCAAAGTCATTTTCCCCTTATTTAAATATGATATTGATCAAAATTTATTTATCCTATGGTGTTTCAACCCATATTCTACCAACGAATTGACCATCATACCATCTATTTGGCACTAAACCAATGTTAGAGCATGTTCGATATGCAACTTCTATCAAATGACTTCATTAATGCTTGGAATTTTCATCTCATAACTAGTGTTCTGACTAGTTTGGGTCTTGAATCATATAACTCTGTGTATTCAACATTATATAAAAGTTGTATGGTTTATAGAACTCCTTCCACTACTTTCATATTATCATCCATGGTAGGAAAAACCATATTTGTTTACTCATCTACATCTGATCGATTATAATCTATCAACTCAAATATGGTTATCATTATATTGATCCAATGTTCCACATAATTGAAAACCTTAGTGTCATGATGTTATCATCCTCTTAAAGACATAGTTTGTTCTCACCACTCAATTGAAGTAGTATTAACACACTATCAACCCAATTCTCAAATATTTAGGTAATCGAGATGGGTCATCCAATGTTAATATATTTTGAAATTCCCATGCCCTAGTCTAACAAAAGACTCAAAATTCTTTTTGAAGGAGGGTTGGTGCAAGGTAATGATACCCACTCAAGACATGTTAGTTTCAATGGAATGATGAAAAAAAATATGTTTATTAAAATGAATAAGTAGAGGTACCTATAAAACGTTTTAGAATTCGGTGTAAGAAGATGAACGTAGGAAATCAGATAAACTTCTGGAATATATAACTTTTATTTATGGAAAATAGGTATAACTATCTCAAACTGTCGTTCTTCTAATATTGGTATGTTATTTTTTCTCTAAAACATTATGCATATGTTTGTGTTGATCCACATATTTGGTATCTAATTTGACAAGTTTTGTGAAAAACAATATGTAGAGTCACAAGTAATATGCAGATCTTGTGTAGGACTGTTTTTCCAAAATTTTAAAAGTTAATTTTATATTTTTCTTTAAATTAAAGAATTTAATGAAGCCATAAAATGACATGGTTGAGAGTTGGTCCATCCTATCATGTTATTAACATAATCAATCCATTTTATTATTAGCTATTTGTGTCTTCTTGTGCAGGTTCTTTTCTGTTTTATAAATAGGTGAGATGCTTAGAAGTTATAGCCCAAATAAAGGAGTTATATTTTATACAAATTTGACATGAGTGCAATTGAAAATGAATTAAAAATATAAAAAAATAATAAATTTATTAAAAAAAATATAGTTAGAATATGCACATAGAGTTTGAAAAGTGTGTGAGTTTCATCAATAGTGCATAAGTGGAGCATATGTCAAACCAAGGGTGAAAAACATTAAGTTATAGAATTGGGTGATTTTTGCACAAACATAGTGTAAGCCTTAGTATTTGGGAATATGAACCTTGTGGAAATTGAACCCAAGAGATAGAACAATTACACTCACAAAATTGCTATTCAAACTTCCAAAATTAACACCGAAGGAGACTGAAATTGGAGCATAACACTAATCTGTATTGAGTAAGTGTACAATAGCCAACCTTGTGAATTAATAGGAAGCTGAAATATATAATTACATGATATATTCAAATGCATAAGGATGCCATTCGAAAAGGTCAAAAAGCAGGCTTACTAAATCTAGTCAAATCCCCCATAGGCGCATAAAGCATTTTCCAAATCCACCAAGATGCTCACAAATTCGATAAGGCAAGTAGGAAATATAATGAGGGATGGAAAGACAATTGATACATTTTTTTATTAGGATAAAATGAGGGAGGATCATGCGGGAAAAAAACAAGTCAACTACACCTAGTCTAGCTTTTCCTTTTGCCTTAATTCTCAATAAAACAGACAACTTTTTAGAAAAAGAAGATATGTGCTTTGGATGATCTGGAATAAAGAAGACATGCTAAAATGGGTTTCCAGGATATTTCCCAATTTCTCCATGACTAATTTTTGGCATGTGTTGACTTGTAGGACATGTAGAAGGCAACTAGCATAGAGTGGAATCTAGGAAACTAGGTAATAAGACAAAAATGATTTAATTAATGTCTAAGGTAGATAACTATGGGTTGATTATTCTAACACCCCCCCTTAAGCCTGAATTTATGAATAAATATAAAAAAACTATAGTGCCTAGAAACAAGGATTAGTCACCCTTTACATACTACTTGTCGATACAACCAAGGAAAGAGGCAAAAACACAGCAGGAAAATCCTCCCTTAAACATGGACAAGAAAACAAAATTTGGAAATATTGTCATCAATCATGCTTCATAGCATGATTAGAAATCCCCAACAATGATTTGATATTTTTGAATGTCTTCTCACAAAAAAAATTGGTGAACATGTCTGCTACTTGTTCTGAAGATGCACAGAAGAGTAGATGAATGGTACCATCATGCACAAGCTATCTGATGTAGTACACATGGATCTCAATGTGCTTGGTTCACTGTCTCTGAATTGGATCGTTGTATATTTGAATGGTTCTCTGATTATCATAGTAGATAATAGTTTAAAACTTGAATTCGAAGCTACATTCTCCAAGTATTCCCTGCAACCACTAACATTGATTTGTTGCATTTACAACTCCTCTATACTCTACTTCTGTAGATAAGAGTGCTATGGAACTCTACTTCTTTTTTGACTAGATGATTGGTCCTTATACAAGAATGAACACATATCCTGATGTTGACTTTTGATCTGTGTTGTCACCTACCCAATCAATGTCAATAAACCCAATCAAATCAATATCAGATTTTTCTTTATAGAAGATCCTATGTGTTCTTGTTCCTTGAACAAAGTTTAGGATCCTTTTGGCTGCTCTCCAATGGATCTCATGAGTCTGATCCATGTATGTTGAAGCCACACTAACTACATAATATAGATAAGGTCGAGTGTGTGCAAGATAAACCAAACACCCAATCAACTACCTATACAGTGTATTATTTACCATAGGAGAAGAACCTAATTCTTCAAGCTTAACTCCTGAAAGGAAGGGAGTATTTCTTGGCTTGCAATATTTCATTTTGAACTTGTTCATAAAATATAAGGCATACTTGTACTGATGTAATTTGATTCCATTTTTGGATTGATCAATTTTGAGACCCAAGAATTGGCTCAACAATCCCAAATATGTCATAGCAAATGCATGGTTCATTGCATCCTTCAAGGAGGAAATCTCTTTCTTTGAACTTCCTGTAATCAGAAGGTCATCCACATACAAGAAAATAATCATCAAAGAACCATGAATCAGCTTCAAATATATATTAGGATCATACTTGCATCGACCAAAACTCAATGATAGTAGAAATCCATCAATCTTGGCATACCAAGCCCTGGGGGCTTGCTTGAGCCCATATAATGAATTCTTTAACCTGCACTTTAAATATGGATTAGAAATAAACCCTTCATGTTGCTGCATGTAAATTTGTTCAGTTATATCTCCATTTAGGAAAGAACATTTGACATCCATGTGGTGTACCTCCCATTGCTTCGAAGCTACAATGGCTAAAGCTAGGCTTATGGAGTCCATCCTTTCCACTGGTGCAAAGGTTTCATTGTAGTGAATACCATGTACTTGTGAGTAGCCCTTAGCTACCAATATTTCCTTATATTCAAAGGTGAACCATCAGTAGCAAACTTAGTCTTGAAAACCCACTTACATTTAACTAGCTTCCTCCCTGGGGGAAGATCAACCAGTTCCCAAGTGTTGTTCTTCTGGAGCGAGCTGAATTCTTATTTCATGGTTGTTTTCCATCTTGGATCATGTGATGCATATTCATATGTCTCTAGATCTGATTCAACCATTATATATCACTTCTCATCAAATAAAGGATATTTCACACAAAGGGCACTCTCAAACTGAGATCTAGTCCTCCTAGTGTCACTAGGATTTCCAACTAGCTCCCCAGCCGCATGAATGGTCTTTGCTGCCCATTTTGGTCTTTTAGGACTGTAAGGATCTGTAACCAAATCATCATTATTATACATATCATAATAAACAAACTCATTAGTCTCTCCACTGACAATCAATGGATCTAGTGGTGAAGAAGACTCTCCAACTTCAACTGCTACTAAAGGCTCTTCTTGGAACTGAACACTTATTTCAATGAAATATTTTATAGTGCTCAAGTTTATCAGCTTGTACCCTTTTGAATATTTAGAATAACCAACAAATAGGAACTCTTGGATTTGGGGCTACAAAGCCTTTCTCTTTTTAGTTGGAATTCTGGCCCAAGCCTTTGAGCCAAAAATCCTAAAATGGGTCACATCTGGCTTGTGCCCACTCCAAGATTCAAAAGGATTCATACCATTAAGATGATTATTAGGCACCCTATTCTGGATGTAGGATGCACAATTTATATCCTCGACCCATTTGGGTCAACATATCAATTTGCTTCTTCATACAAGAGCTCTCAGGATGATAGCCCTTACTATAGTATGCACACTTGCTCATTTATCCTTTGTTCTTATTCTTCTAGGAGTTCTTCTTGGAACCCTGGGGCTCCTCTTGAGACTTGTTCTTGTCTATCTTTTGCTCAGGTGCCTTTTTAGCTTTTTTCTTGCTTTTTGAATCCATCCTTGAATCTCCAGCAACCAAATCTTGGTCTTTGGAAGGTTTGACGGTGCCCATCATCACCAACTTATCTTGTTCATGTGTGAGGTATTCCATGAAATCTACAAGATTAGGAATATTTTGGGCTCAAGTTGTCAACTTGGTGGCATGGAAGGTCTAAAAAAACACTAAATATTTAGAGCGGATCTTAGAGATTATGGCCAAAACTAGTTTCCGTTCCTACTTTTCAATCCCACACTATTTTAGCTTCAAAATAAGGGCTTTAAACTTGAAAAATTGAGTTGCAAGGATTCAAAGCTACTGGGACTCAAGAAGATCAGCACATTCCCGTTTTGATGTCCTCTCATCTCATATTTATTACTAAAAATCTCTACAATATTCTCCCACACTTCATTAGGTGATTTCAATCCATCAAGATGGAATAGGAGGTCTCTTGAAATTCTTAGACATAAAAGACCATAGGCCTCATCCATCCTGTTGTTCCATTTGATTTTCTCTGCAGCTGCATTGGGATTTTCCTCAGTTTCCATAGTCACCCTGTAGATACCTTTCACTTTCAACAATATCTCCATCTTATCTTTCCACTCAAATAAATTTAATGGAGTGAAGATGATCTTGTAGGATTGGTCCATAGCTCAGAAACTGTTCCCTTCAGTCAGCAGAATATGCTCCCAGTCCAAGATGTCAAACCTGCAATAGCAATATAGAAGGAGAGAAATCAATCTGAAAAGGATCTGATACCATGCAGAAATTAAACCCAAGAGATAAAACAATTACACTCACAAAAGTGCTAATCAAACATGCAAAATTAACACCAAAGGAGACTAAAATTGGATCATAACACTAATATGTATTTAGTAAGTGTACAATAGCCAACCTTGTGAAGTAATAGGCTGTTGCAATATATAATTACATGAGAGATTCAAATGCATAAGGATTCCATTCGAAAAGGTCAAAAAGCAGGCTTACTAAATCTAGTCAAATCCCCCATAGGTGCATAAGGCAGTTTCCAAATCCACCAAGATGCTCATGAATTGTCCTTGTCAAGTAGGAAATATAATGAGGGATGGAAAGACAACTCATACATTCTTTTATTAGGAGAAAAGGAGGGAGGATGATGTGGGAAAAAAACAAGTCAACTACACCTATTCTAGCTTTTCCTTTTGCCTTAATTCTCAATAAAACAGACAACTTTTAAGAAAATGTAGACATGCACTTTGGAGGATCTAGAATAAAGAAAACATAATAAATTGGGTTTCTAGGAAGTTTCCCAAGCACTCCATGAATCATTTTTGGCATGTGTTGACTTATAGGACATGTAGAAGGCAACTAGCATAGAATGGAATCTAGGAAACTAGGTAATAAGACAAAAATGATTTAATTAATGTCTCAGGGTAGGTAACTATGGGTTTATTATTCTAACAAACCTAACACCAAACCTACAAGTACACCAAACAAAGATTCAATTTAGGGAATTTCATCCATAGCAGTGCACATGCGTACTACCGCACACACGTGTACTAACATGCACATGTATTGGCATGTATGCATACAAGCGCACAAACACTAGTTTACACCCTTTCTTTTTTTTATCTTATTCTTCCTAAAAAATCTCTAAGTATTCTCTTAAAACATGGGAGTGATCACTGAGTTTGGAAAAATGATGTGACATATTGATCATCATATTCAAATGCATCACGGTTTCAATGCGAAAACAAGGTTGTATAAGTATCTACAAGATTCAAAATGGAAGCCTCTTAAGAGCACTATGTTAAAAAATATGATTCCAGGCATGATGCTTAGCATGATGCAAATTGATGTGCTATCCAAGATGTTGACAAGATTTTGAAATCAATGGTAAAGATATTGAAAGGATAGTATAATGACCCATTATTTATTTCTTATCCAAAAAATTGGGCATATAAAGACATCCACAAATTGATTACAATTGCTCGTTGTGGTGGGAATTGATAGGAAATTCCAAGCATTGTATACTAAAATCATAATATTTTTTGGTTTGGAAGCATATTCTATGAAACTAGTCAAGTTACTTCTCGATGATAAAACAATATCTTGTAACCAATGGTCTATGTAATATCCTGGTATGCATAGATAATGGATATATTCATCTTTGTAATAGAGACAAACCATTTGTCCTTGATGACTTACACCCAAGGAATTTTATAAGGGATATTCAACAATATTAAATTTTACTTGAGAATCAAATCCTTCTAATCCCAAGGTACCTTCACCTCTAAGCCCTTAATCCCTTTAAACCCATAATTTCTATTTAGCACCAAACATATAAACTCCCTAACCTATAAGCACAAAATCCAAAAACCCTAAGAACATATGAACCTCAGCATTGGAGGATTATTTTTTAATTAAGGGATTAAATACCTTTAGGGGGATATTTAGGAACTAAGGGAAAATAGGGATTAATTGAGAAATACATGCACCAAACATTGTCCACTAGTAAAGCAATGTTTAGTAGGGTACGTATGCGTTAGTGATGCGTACGTGTACTAGCATGCATACATTAGTTTACACATGCTCTTTTATTTATCTTCTTTTCCCTAAACCCCCCCTTCCTCTCTATAAGTGAACTTCCCATCCCTCGCTATAGCCTCACCACCCCTATATCTTCCTATCCACCCAATTCCCCTCTCTCTTCCTCTCCCCCCAATACCTTCTCCCTCCCTCACCCCCTATATCCTTAAGTATAAGGGCTAGGATTTTTAGTCATCCATTTCCATGAATGACACCTAAATCCATGACATAGGATCTCCCAAAAATATTCTTGATTCCAAGTATGAATATAGGTGTGTCCATTATAAGGTATTGGATTTTAGGTATGAGTGTTTAGGCCCTATACATTGTTGAGGGATGAAACATAGGATTTATGTCCTAAAATAATAACGTAATCATCCAAGTTCAATAATGATTTATTAGTCTAGTACACACAACCTCTCAATCATATCCATGGATATGAGTAGAAATACTAATGAGATAAGGAATTATTATCATTAGTTATAGGCCTCAGGGTCAATGACATCATCAAGGGAGAAAATTAAATCCTTATTCAAGATTGATTCCTAAAGAAAAACAAAAAAATACCTCCTAAGAGTATATGTACACTATTATTAGTTTTTGAGCATAAGGTATGAGTCACAAGGCCATCAAGAAGGTAATAGGAGGAAACTGAGGGATTAGTCCCTAAAGGGTAATTTTTCACATCCAAAGCGAAAAACAATGATGTGAACGAACACATATGATCTCCAAACCTACTCCTTCACCTTTGAATTAGTATATTATCACCATTAGTATTGTTTCTAAACTAGGTAATGATCTAAACATTTGGAACAAGGTTAACAAATGAAACTCAATCATTAGTCCCAAAAAGTAGCTCCTAGGGCTCAAACACCATCAACAAGGCCTCAAAACCATAACACATGACTTAATTATGGAATATTTTCTTTTAGTTTAAAATGGGCACCGTTAGAAGGTTTTTAGATAAAAGGATGGATAATGGAACCATCGAAATTGTTAATGGAAGAAAACCAACCCTTATGAGTTAAAAAAATATTTCAGGTATCCAACTCAAAGAATAATTCTTAGACCACCACAAATAGTTTCTTCAAAGTATGATCTACCTCCAACTTGGGATATGGGAACCATAAAGAGTTTTTGAAAATTTGGTATAGGTTATGATTCCTTGACAATGGATAGTGGATGAAACTTGGGCCTTATGCACTAAAGGTGGTTTTGTTAGAGAAAGTATTCCTATGGCTGAGGTCAAGGCCACCAACGTACCGGGGATATAAATAATGATATATAACACTCTACAGGCATGAAATAAACAAGTTTCAAGGGTTATAAGGGTTCACACATTATGCACTAAAGGTTTATCTAATATTTCCTTTATCCATCCTATTGCTCTCCAATCCAAGAGACCTGCAAAACAAATTTCACACCTTCCTTAAACCAATTTGACTACATGTAAGGAGATTGTATTCAATACAATATGAAAACCTAATATAATAAATATCAACATGTATTCATAAATAGAGATACAATACATATCATACACTGATTTGGAAAGGGAAGAACATCAAATATTTACTAATCAATGAAAGAAGTACAAGACATACCTTCTCCTCATGCAAGGAACCTCGTGAAACCTTTGATATGGATCTCATGCTTCTCTTATCTAAGAATATGATCCTCCAATCTATGCAACAAAGGTAGATGAAAACTAGGAAAAAGGTAGGCTAGATGAGATTCCCAATTTCACCAGCATAACAATGCAAAGGCTAAGTCCCAATTTCATGGACCACTCTCCCTCTCTTATATATTATTATAAAGAGTTGGGGTCGAATAGGGATTAGTTACAATTGAAGGAGCAGCTCCAAAACCACCCCAACTTTGATATTTTTCCATTTTGTGATATTGTTTTTCCACTTCAGGCTATACATGCAGGTTTACTCAAGCAAAATCATGAGTGAAACAAAGTTTTCCTTAGGAAAAATCATGAGTGGGTCAGAACAACAACTTTCCAGGGTATTTCCAAGATATTTCAGGGGTTGATGTATGTTGGAAGGTTTCTCTTTGGTAGGATACCTTTAAAATGGTCTAGAGAAGAGGCTAAATGGAGTTACCAAACTCTATATATGGCTCCTCCATTCACATGTGTCCTTTGAGTGACTGGGAGAAATTTCATGAAGCGTCATCATGGAAGTGTTGAAATGCGATGAAAACATGTAAAAGTTGTCACTAATGGAGAAGTGCTATTTTGGGCTATAATGGATGCAATATAATTTATTAGTTTCGATAGTAAAATGATAACTGAAATAAATTGTAAAATGGAACAATTGAGACGAGAAGTTGAGGAGACTGGAGAATCCAAGATCATAGGCTCAAATAAAGGTACCTGAAAAAGAGATAAATGCCAGAAAAAACTTATCAATGGGACATACATGTCCATATACAAATGATCACCATAAAGGTACAAGGTGGATCCAACATGTGTATAAGTGATGTAACTATCATGGTCGCTTAATATGCAAAATGGTGCAATATAAATCTAAAGGAGTCATGGCCACAAATAAACAACATGGATCCATGCTCAATAATCAATCATACCCACAAGATTACAAGGTGGATCTATGTCTCAGAAAATTTCATATGGAGTGTGACAAGGTATTACACAACTTATGCAATATAAAAGAGGATGATTCTACTGTTGATCCAAGGTCTTCAATCCAAACCACCCAAAGGTACGAATCTAAACCATATGAATAAGGCATTTAATGTTGAACATGGAAGAAACCATTTGATTACTAGTCATTGATGAGAACCGTTAACAAATATGAGGGAAACCACCATTAATGAAAATGGTCCCCAAGGTACCTAGTACATTCTAACAAGTGTGAATAAATCGTCTTGAAGTTCAACACCTAAAGAATCCATTGAGTAGGATACATTAAGGTATTAAACCTACCTAATAGTGAGGGAAATTGCCACTAATGACTGAAATTACCAAGGTACTGTCATAAACTCTAAATCTCATTCCTAGATCAAGATGTGTTGAAGTTGAGAAGAAGAGATCCATTGGAAGGAAGGAATTAAGGAATCCTCCATCAGGAATTTGATAGGAAGAGATTTGTTTGAAGTAAGGAATTAAGAAATCCTCCATCATCTAACATGAGGTAAGTCAAAGATTGATTTGATTTGGAACTATGAAATTTTTTTGTAACAAGGACCACCGAATACTTGATGTAATGAAACTAATACCAGGAAGTGGATGAGACATATGGTCAAGGAAACTACATAATGGATGACACAAATGGCCAAGGAAACTGCAAAATGGACAAAAAATGTTTTATTCTTGAAGAAATAGCACAATAGAATAGTGACTTAGGAATATTTTTGACATAAAGGGACCAACAAAACAAATATGCAATGTAGGAGACGTTGACATAATATCCATATAATTGGAAAAAGTAACCAACTGAAGGAGTGAAAAATCTGAGATTAGGCTTAATTGTAAGGAAAAAACTAGAACCCAATTGTTGATAGACTCAAATTGGTGCTTTGTTCAAGGATACAAGACTTTCTGCCATGGTATAATAGATATTTGAATGAAATTCCCTTTCCTTCTTTCTTGTAAAGGTTTAATAGGTCCAAGAAGGAAAACTTCGGACCTTCTTCATTGTTGGAAAGCTCGAAGAAGATATACAAGAATGCTTGATAAAGCACTGATTCGTGGATTTTACGAGCTTGAATTAGTGGATGCTCAGTGGTGTTTTCATAATTTGAGAGTTTGAAAACTCCAAAGAATACTCTAAATGGGGGATTTTCATAATTAGGTTAGTTTCCAATGTCTGGAAAAGTATAAAAAAATTCAGAGGAGAACTCTCTTAGCTCAGAAAAACCAAGGTATGAATTTTTTGTAGTTAGTCTACAAGCTACAAAAAAGGGTTAAACTATCACCAAAATGACGCTCCTTCAAAATTGAGCATAAGAGTTTAGTTTTAACGAGTGTGAAGGAAAGAAAGATCCACTAGTAGAAAGTGATAATTTAATGACTAAAAAAATGACTAAAATCAAGCTATAAACGACTATTTTTGAGTCAGTAACTAATAGTAGCAAATTTCCACTATCTTATAGCTAGTCGTATTTCACTAGTCATTAGTAGCTTGATTTACTAGTCATTGATTTAGTCATTGACAGACAATGATTTAGTCATTGATAGACAATGCTTTAGTCATTGATAGTCAATGATTTAGTCATTGATATTTAATGATTTAGTCATTGATTTAGACACGAATTTAGTCATTGATTTAGTCATTGAGTTAGTCATTTATTTAGTCGCTAATTTAGTCACTGATTGCAACCATTAATGACCAAATATATGACTAGATAAACTACTAGATGTTAACATATTAATTACTAAGCTAAATACGACTAAGATACAGGAAATTAGCTACTAATAGTCGTATATATGTGAATTTAGTCATTTTTGTAGTCACAAATTTATGATAGGGCACGGAGGAATCGAACCACCAACCTCCTGCCTATAATTAGGCAGGCGCTCTACCATTGAGCTAGCACCCTTTAAGAAGTTTTTATTGCTTGCCAATGATGATATTCAAACAAATTTATGATAGATATCAATCTACAAACTACATAATTATTACTATTACAACTTACCAGTAACTAGTATTTATGATAAACTAATTCCTTAGAGCTATGTACAATTTTCCCTGTAACTAAAGTTAATACAAATTTAAGCAATCACCAAGTGTCACCCATTGCCGAACTTTAAAAAATCACATCACTCGAATAGTTACATGAAGATCAGAGAACTTATCAAATGATAGGATTCAACTTTCCTATATCAAATGACCAAATTTGCTGATGAAATAAATGGTCTGATATCATGTTTGTAATCAACAATATTTTTTAGCCATAAGCACAATGCATCTATCATCCTGCCCTTGTATTATGTTGATTTTGTTTTCCTTGTTAGCTATTTGTACGTATTGACTTTTACAGTTTTCTTGAATAGACCATATAGGTGCTTTGTGGCTCCCTTGGAAGCTTCATGTAAAGGAAGGTAGTTAACAATATTTTGGTAGGGAATCCATTCTTTAACCAGTAAATTTCCAAGTTTGTACAAATTAAATTCTATGATTTTGAAAATGAGATGAGCATAATCATAACAGATACATGTTCCATCTATGGAATGTCTTAACGAAAGTCTATCTAAGGAACTACTCTAGAAAATAGTTTAATTTAGTTTAGATTCTCACAATATATTCATTTGGAAACATCACTAAGGGAATTCATATTCAAAGTTGTTAGGAGAATTGAATTTTTGGAGTTCATGCCTGGGACAAATCTCTTAGATTAATGCAATACCCATATCCATGTCCATACTAGGCTAGTCCATAATGAGGTGAAGATCCATATTTATCTTCAGTCTCCAAGTTCATTACAACTTGGCGACTATAAATACACAGTCTTGAGGATGTCATTTTCTCCTTTTCTCATCGTTTTGCTGTGTGTTTGGATCACTTTTGTAACAAATAGTAGAGGTGAAGATGTAGATGGGCTGCTTATAAAATATCAATTTACAAACCGCAACCAATAGAAAAGTACCTAATCCTCTAATACTTTGCTAACAAATAGAAAGGAGGAAAATGTAGCTTGACTACCAAAAATATATTAAGTTACAGGCCTCGACCAATCAAAAGTACCTAATCCTCACTGATGCAACAACAATTCAAAGCTACAACACCAATAGAGAAAATTATTCAATAAGTAAGGCAACAGATTTGATTGTTTAATGGTTAAAAGGTTTTAATTTCAAATAGGCTGTAAAAAGTCCAATTGCATAGAGCACATGCACAAGACATATAGACCTGAAATCTAACTGTGCAATTTTTCTGACAATGAACACTAGAGGCTATCTTTAGTAAAGAAGCTTGTTTTTTATGTTTATAAGTTAATTCTCATTGTGGTCAAACTTGCAGGAAACAAACCACAAAATTGTAGGAAACAACACTACATCACATCAATATTAGTTCGATCCCATGAATCACATCAATGAGTATAGCACAACAGAAGAGGCCCCAAAATCATGGACAGACACAACTGAACTTCAAAATCATTCTTTGTTAGCTATTTGTACATATTGACTTTTATAGTTTTCTTGAACAGAGCATATAGGTGCTTTGTGGCTTCCTTGGAAGCTTCATGTAAAGGAAGGTATTTAATAGTATTTCAGTAGGGAATCCATGCTTTAACCAATACATTTCCAAGTCTGCACAAATTAAAGTCTATGCTTTTTAAAATGAGATGAGCATAATCATAACAGATACAGGTTCCAACTATGGAATGTCTTAACGAAATTCTATCTAAGGAAATACTCTAGAAAATAGTTTAATTTAGCTTAGATTCTCACAATATATTCATTTGAAAACATCGCTAAGGGAATTCATATTTAAATTTGTCAGGAGAATTGACTATTTAGAGTTCATCCCCAGCAGAAATCTCTCAAGTTAATGCAATTCCCATATCCATGTCCATACTAGGCTAGTCCATAATGAGGTGAAGATCCATATTTATCTTCAGTCTCCAAGTTCATTACAACTTGGTGACTATAAATACACAGTCTTGAGGATGCTATTTTCTCCTTTTCTCATCATTTTGTTATGTGTTTGGATCAATTTTGTAACAAATAGCAAAGATGAAGATGTAGATGGACTGCCTATAAAATATCAAGTTACAGGTCTCAACCAATAGCAAAGTACCTAATCCTCTATTACTTTGGTAACAAATATCAAGGAGGAAAATGTAGCTTGACTACCAAAAATATATTAAGTTACAGGCCTCGACTAATCAAAAGTACCTAATCATCACTGATGCAACAACAATTCAAAGCTCCAACACCAATAGAGAAAATTCTTCAATAAGTAAGGCAGCAGATTAGATTGTTTAATAGTTAAAAGGTTTTAATTTCAAATAGGTTGTAAAAATTCCAATTGCATAGAGCACATGTAGAAAACATATGAAGTATTATATATGTCCATAGATATTCCATTCTTCGAAAATAACTACACGATAATGATACAAAAGGTGCTTTGTATGTTATGGAAAAAATATGTGACCTGGGAAGCATGATTCTGAATAGTGTCAAGTATATATTTCTCATGACCAACTTCTAAATGGTGTCTTGCTCCACTGATCATGGCCATTTTTCTCGACACATTTCTTGGTGCTTCTTTATCTTCCCCCAACAATGTTTGCATAAAAACATTTAATTGGAGAACACGAATTTTATCTCAGACTCACAACACATATAAAACGCCAATCATCACAGTGCAGCATCCCAATAATATACTAAAAAAATTGCAGCAAGTTATTCACACCATTATGATATTTCATTCACACAAACAACAATCCAGAATATATCTTACCAATTGAAATTCAAAGCATAAAATAAGTTCTTAGGTATATCAAAGAGATGACCTAAAGCAAGTGCGATATCTTCTGAATGCTAACAGACTTTGGGCCAGACGTCTCACTGGCTAATGACTCATAAGCACCTTTGAAAGCTGTTGCAACCTGACACAAACTTAAGGTAAGGAACAAACTTCAGAAATCAAATCCCAAAGTACAAGACCAATTTCCATGCCAATATATTTTACACTTGTAAATATGACTTCATTACTAAGACATGCTTAGAGTTCATAAGCATACCAATAAACATAATCGCAACATCAAGGACAGAAAATAGAGACATGATAATCCATACAGCTACCTCTCCTTCTCTATAGCATTTAATATATTAAAATATACATGCAACAACAAAAGCAAGCCTAAACCTGATTTAAATACACATTAGTCAATTTAAATTTCGAACATTTTAAGAACCTTGAGGATGAAACACATAAAAATTTACAGAAATAAAATTTATTGATAGAACTCCCTCAAATATTCAGCTCAGTGAGTTTCAAATCAATAAACTTCAGGGAAATAAGTGACAGTAAACAAAGAGGAATGTTGTAGCAGTTTGACCTGTCAGAAAGCCCATACATGAAGGATGTAACCCTTTTGAAATATCCCAGTAGAATTCAGCACTAAAGCATTCAACATCTATAAAAAATAAGTATTCCGACATCCAAAGATAACTAATAGTTGAGTTACCTTGAAAGGTAGTCCATGTTCCCTTGCAGAATTAAGGTTCCTCACCATGTCTACATTTCCTGAAGCCTTCCTTTTTAAGAGTGGATTTTCAGTGGAAGTCACCAACTCCATACTTTGTGGGCCCTCTAACAGATGGGATCTTGCTGTAACTGAGGAAATTCGAGCACTATGACTTATACCAGAATATGTGCTACTACCATTTTGTTTAGGGGTCACTGGAAGACGACTTAGATTGTGTAAAAAATCTCGCTTCTCTTTTTGCCAGTCATCCTATTCATCAATTAAACAAGTTAAAAACTGCAACAAAACCCATTGACCAAAAAAACAAAAAACAAAAGTGTTTTCAAAATAAGAAACATATTGAACATCAGAAGAGTGACAAACTGGCTATTTTAACCACATCACCCCCTAATTAAGGAGTCTGTTTGAAAAGGGAATACTAGTTTATTCATAAATACAACTGCTAAAACAGGTCATTAAATTTTATTGTGCCTTGATAACCACTTGAAGATAGAAAAACATTACCAATTATTTATAGTATTGCCATGGATATTACACTTTAACCAATAAAACTGTAATGACATAGACCATAATCTTTCTCTTCCAGTACATTTAAAACATTGATCGGAACACAAAACTAACAAAATAACATCAAACAAAAGTGGATGATAACTGAAAACAATTCATTCATAATATGATCATAAGGACTTTAAAACAAATTTCCAGTTCCATATATACATCTCAAGAAGAGATTTTTAACCCAGCAATTGTATTTGCTTAAGTCTAACATAAATTATTTACTTAAGTCTATCATGTCAAGAGTGGTATTTTTTGCAGATTTTGAGGGCTATTTTCGAGCTTTAAGAGTCATCTCGATTGGATGTCCATTTGTAGTTCTTTATTGTCCTTGTCCATGGTGGTTCATAGAGGGTTCTCTTGCATGCTTCAATGGATCATATGGTATATCACAACCAACAACATCATCCCTTTAGTCCCAGAATTGATGGTGGATTCCATGCTCATGGTTCTGCCAATGCATATACAGCAACAACCCTGAAACTTGTCAACAACAGCCCAAGAAGTCAACATGTTTGGTCTTTTCAGCATCTAATCTAGGTCATCCGTGGTTTTGTTGGGTATGCAATATTTTCATCAAGTTTATTCATAGCAGATTGGTGTGTTTTTTGCTAATAATTAATCATAAAACAAGAAACATGTGAAGATGCCCATTTCCTTCAGTTCAAAGGGCATTATAAACAGGGGATAACCTAGTTCCTGAAGAGCTTGAAAGAGATAGCAACAAATGAAATTTCCCTGGGCCTCTTCTTTGTTCAACAGGATGCTCACAACTTAGTGCCCAGATTATTGTCCATTAAGAATCTAATCGATGTTATCTCCCTCTTTCTATAAGAATCCAACAACCCCATCATGGTACCTTTCAACAATCCCATCAATTGTAATCCTAGAATCAATTATTGATTCCATGATAGGTTTTGAACCTATCTCCATGGAATCCCATCATGCATGCTCTACATCTCCCTCCTCAAAACTAGAAGGCTCACCTTGCTTCTCTACGGTATATATAAGTGCAAGAGGATTAGGAAGTAACCTGTAAAGGCCACCATCTCACATACCTCTAACCAAAGTTCTTGGACTTGCTAAATTAAAATCAATAATAGTGCATTGTTTTCCTTCAAATGCAACTCTAAACTGAAAATCTATGATATAAAAGACTAAATAAAGATTTTTCTTCAAACCAAGAACAAACAAAACATCATTCATTTCAAGAACATCATTTGATGACGACAAGATGGAAAAGGAACTCAATCATTTCACAAGCTAAATGGCATCATCACCCAACTCTACACTCATCCCCCCCTCTTGATTCTAAATCCTTCTAAAGAGTTTCAAGTGTTAGCTTTTGGGGTTACTTCCAAAGTGTTTACACCATGCTTAGTGGTGCTTCATGCAATGTGGAATGTATGGAATGTTGCCTACACTTAGTTGTACCTTAGCAAGCATACTTTATACACAATGGAGATAGATTAATCATGGATTTCCCTACTTTGACTTGATGCTTATGTCATCCACTTATCCTTATGAATTTGGAGACATGTAGCATGGTTACATTGCACACATGGAGAGTTCGGTTACTTTCTTCGAAGGAGGACCTACTTGGAGGAGTATTGAACATTTAGGAGGAGGGCATTGATCCCTGCGTAGCATGGGGATAGTTGGTTGCTTACATGGATTCTTGTACTTGACTTGAGGATGCTTAAGTAGAGAAGTGTTTGATAGAGGCGTGGTGGACCGAAAGGACCACATGGCTTAGGAGGAATTAATAGAGACCTTTGGATGGTAGTGTTGGAACTTCCTTTTGGAGCACTCGGCTTGGGACCTTGCTTGATATGCATTATTACATTGGAGCTTCACATGTGGACCTATCTAATGTTTAATAAGGTTTCTTGTTTGTCAACGATCTTTCAACTTTACAATTTTTCACCACCCTCATCTATCATATATATAAATGGCGGAGAGAGACTTTTCATTAATCATGTATTCAAAAAGCACTCTCAATCTATGCTCACTACTTGGACAAGTAGTTTTGGGATACTTCAAGAGTGCATAACCCTTGAATAGTCATGTCTTCTTCATCTTGAAGTTCAACAATCCCTACACCATGTCATTCAAAAGAGGTAATGCTCCTTAATGTAGGTGACCAAATCAAGCTTGTCTCAAAGCCTGCACAAGTTGTCAGTATCATGCACTAAATCTCTATGTTTGATCATTTTAGAAAGTAATTTGTACAAGCCACCCTCTTGCACACCTTTGGCCAATACTCATCCAAGATCATGGCTATTATCTTTGACTACAACTTGTTGATCATCAAACTCAGCCACATGTCTAAGATTTGTCATGGCTAAAACTAAAAAAATATTCATTGTTAAACCAAGAACATAAAAGACATCATCTAGCTCAAGAACATCACTTGATCGCACATGTGGAATGAGATACATCATATTTGTTGGGTTACTAGGAGGGTTCATATTAGGGTAATCCTTTTATTCGAATCTTCTATACATTTCACCCCTATTATGAATGGATTCACTTATGTACTAAGTTAATCCTCTCGACAAGTGGGTTAAGCTCACAAACTTACACTAGTATACATTCTTCCCCTATTGTGAATGGATTCACATATGTACTAAGATGATCCTCTCGACAAGTGGGTGAAGCTCACATACTTACACTATTCTAGATTCTCAATCAAATTTTCCTTAAAATTGCATGCATGACAATTAAAAAAAGAGGAAGAGGATATGGGAAGAAAACCTATTTCCAATGTTTTTCCAAATCTTGTGAAATCTTGGTATCATTGCCATGTCCTTTTTTTTCATGCACACACTTCAAACAAATACCTTCCTCAAACTCTTCTGCATAAAATTAACCAAGTATATAATAAAATCTAATCTATTTTCAGATAAAGTAATTCATATCAATATATGAAATTCATGCATTCTCACATATATAATACATAATTTAGCAGAAGATATTGATCTATGTAAAATGTAAGCGTAATGTTACAGCAATTCAGATACATGAGTCCCAATGCAACATTCATTTTACTGAATTTTATATTATTCTTTCCGACCTGTAAAAGAATTGTAAAAAATAGGCTAGATCTCAAACTAATGGCTTTGATAGCCTCAAAAAGATTTGTAACCATTGGTTTTCACACTCTACATGTTTCCCAAGTCTCCCAAAAGCATGATTTCTTGGTTTTCAAAGTGATACTACTGTATTAGAAGATCCTTCACCTCCTACTTTCTCTCTCCTCAAAGTACCCAACCTTCCAACTTTAATACCCGTCCTTGCAGGAGACTCGAGAAAAAAATTGCTTTCATGAAAAGTGCTCTTGCATCACCTTTGCAATTTTGTTTATCAATGCCAACTTTTGTTTATGTACTCATTCAAAGAGGGTTTAATGACATTGTTATGTTTTTCCATGCCTTTTACACATATGATGAGAAGAGAGACACTCTCAAATGTAGATAAAATTAAAAACACAGTAAAACAAAATTGCACATAATAAGTATATGGATCACACTTTATTCTTAGAACTGAAGGGCAGTAAGTAGGTCCTACATCCCAATGTTTTTGGCTCTTTCCCATCATCTAATTGAAGTCCCTATTAGTATCCTACTTTAATGCCACCACCAACCAATCCTACCCCAAAACCTGTTTAACAGCCACCTAAAACACAACCTATGCCTCCTTAGCATGCACTCAACCCTATAATAGAGAGGTTCAGCCTGTATACAACAATGAAATGGCCAATTTTGAGTCCTATACCATGAACTCTATTGAGTTGAATGATATAAATCTTCGTTCAGAGAAGATAATTTAAAACCCTCCAACAACGATCATAGCTTAACATCACGATAATTATATGCCTTTAGGAACATCATCACAGAGGATAAAAGATGGAAAAGGAACAAGATCCAAAAGAATAAATACTATATGTTCCTCCCTATCCTTAAAGGCTAGAACCCAAGCAGCCTGACAAACTAGAGAATGTCCTTCTAGATGAGCTAAAAAAAAAGCATCCTGCCAAAATATATAATGCTTAAGGCAATTTATTTTTGTGAATGGCTTGTTTTTTAAACGAAAAACATAGGGTTTGATGGCAGTGCATAGTTTGACTTTAGGGTGATTGTATGGGTGTATCTATGTGATATTAATCATATTCTTTAGTTCTGGGCACTGCAACATCCCTAACCTCACACAAAGAGGGAAATTTAGGGGAAGATAATTTTAGCTTTTAAACTATAATATGAACACAGTCTTTTCATATTTTCCATACCAGTATAAATTCATGCTAAATAAATATTTATTCTGCATAGAGAACTTGTTTTTTATAATTCCAAATCATAATTATTTGAGCAAAACTGGAGCATGATCAATCATTCTAGGGTACTCACCAATTTGGGGGAATTTTGTCAGCATGTGCGTGACCTCCACCAACCCTCCTCTACCTCCGCAAACCCTCACCGCTGCAAACCCCCCTCTGCCTCTTCAAACTCTCTTCTGCCTCTGCAAACCCTAGTCACAACAAACCCTCCTTTGTGTGACCTCTAATACCAACACCACCTGTTGTGACCTCCTTTGCATGACCTCCGGCAAAACTCCTTTGTGTGACCTCTGGATGGATGTGGTTGTATATTGTGTTGGCTCTGCTACGGAAATGATTAGTTGGATTTTTTATTTTCGCCGGGAAATATCGTGTCGTTACGGGCTTTTGCGGGGATATTTTATTTTTATTTATTCTTTGTTTCAGTTCTTTTGTTCATTGTATTATTTTTATTTTCATTTCATTTTTATTTATTTTATATTTTGCTTTTATTTTTTTTGTTTTGTTCTATTATATTATATTTTATTTTATATAATTTTGTTTTGTTTTTTTGTTTTTTTCATATTTTATTTTTTATATATTTTTGTTTTGTTTTGTTTTTTATTTTATTTATTTTATATTTTACTAGTCCTCGATATGTGACTTTGAATCTCTAGTCTCCAAGCAATCTAAGGTGTGACAATGTGTCAACAACTACGACTATAACAAAAAAGAACAACTACTAGTTTACTACTAGACCTGAAACGAGCTCAAAACTTTGTGCCTACTACCTATGTGAACCTTGCTATCAATGTCCACTCTTTTTTTGTCAAATGAAATTCAAAAGGCTGGTTTGATGATTCCTCCTTCACAAGACTTCAGTTCTTGCATGAATATCATGGACTCACGACAACTATAAATAACACTCGATGTCATGCAAATACAAATAATGGCATGTAGCTAGGATCACAAACTATGCAGAGGTCAATTTTTGCATTGCTATAGAGAGGTGTCATTGGGCACACGATATGGAGAAACAATGGTTATTAATAAAAATTTAAAAAAAAATATTTTTGGCTCAAGAATAGTCTTCATTTTGATGGGTGGCATGATCGTGATGTAATCTCCCTTCGTCCTTCCAAACATTTGTGGTTTCTCATGACATTTGTCCTCAACGCCACCAAAATACATATAAAAAATACTTTTATTTACATCCTCTTCCCTAAAAACCTTCATCATATAGTCATAACTAAGGATTATTATGCATGCACTTCCTCACCTTATAATACGAATTGGGTCATGGTGCTGAGACAACCATACAGTATTAAACATGTCAAGACACAAAGAGTAAGAGGCAACTATAAGTAAGAATTATATTAAATTTACCATATATGTCTTTAATTAACACTATCAATTGAGATTTTGACACGTTGGATTGTTGTGATATTCTTATCATTCCTTGCCAATTTGATTGCAAAGCATTCTTTGAAGGTGAATTTCATAATTTTAGGTCTTCTTCCTCATTATCATTCCTTTAGGTAAGAAAATAAAGATGGTAGTGGTCTACATCAGCATGGAAAACTGTTTCGACATAGAGGTATACACATTAATTGTTTTCATTAAATAACTTAAATTTATGCCTGTGACTATCCATTCACTGAATCATGGAATGGTACAAAACAAAACAAATTTTAGAGCCCCGAGCCCTTAATTAGTCACACCTTGAAATTTCTCAAATACCAGCCATTAAAATACTTCTTTTGGTATTTTGGTTCAATTTAAAAGGAGGATTATTCAGACCCAGAGATGCAATGAAATATTCACTATTCACATGAACTTAGTCTCTTTTGAGCTACTTAAAAACTTAGGGTGATCATTCTTGCTTCTTCCTTCCTAGTTGTGTGGGAGGTTGAGGTCTTGTTATGTGAGCATTATGAAGGTGTTATTGTGTGAGTGTTCCACCTTGTGCATTAACACCCAGGTGTGTTTATAAGTGCAAGAGATTTGGTGTATACAACTAAAATTTATAAACATCCTTTCTATAATATACATGTCAATCATCGATGAATAACATTTAAATATTATGCACCATTTCTTTTCATTTATATAACTATCTAGTGCATGTAATATGTTTTATAACAATGATTATTATTATCCCCATTAAATCTATGGATGTTGATATTTCATAAATACACACCATTGTGCCGTGTAAACTTAATGCTTATAATAATAGCCAATGGAATGATATTTTTGTGTCTTCGATACGCTTACTATAAGTAATCGTTCAGGGATAATTTTATATATAAAGCACCATAGGATATATAGCATGACTAGTTTAACCAACAAAGAATCAACATTGATGATACATTCTTATATCCAATGACAAATGAGGTCCATAAGCAAGATAATAAGTTTATGAGCTTCAGTAACACCACAACATTGAAATAAAAAACTAAAGTATGTTTTTAATGATTAATGAAGGATCAATAATATATAATACTTGAATGTAAATTGGTTAGATTCACTTAGGCATTAGGTTTTCGAATTTTCAATAAAGGATTAAATAACAACACTTCCTAATTCTATTATTATTGACCAAAAAAGAGTCAATAGGATTGAACATGTTGAGTACATCTACTGACACACAAATCAAATAGTTACTCAAATATTTATGTAGAAATTCCCTTCAGATAAAAGGTAAAGATACACAACACTAAAGGAAATTATATATATTTAGATTTATTGAAATTTAGATTATATAATTTATTGAAATTTAGATTATATATTTTGTTAAAATATAGGTTTTTAAATTGTGTTTTTTCTAAGTATAAAAAGAAACATGGTGGAATCTCTCTATATTAATGGTTTTTTTTTAATTGTAAAAAAATATGTAATTTGTTATTCATAAGAATCAAAATTACATTATATTTGTTCATGTAAAATCCCCTTCAAAGTAGGCTAGAAGACAATATTGAAGCCCTGGGAAAAACATTACAATATCCAAAAATAAACAAGAAGGACTCTACCCATCAACCTGTAGAAAGCTAAAATGCAGAGAAGACAGAATAACTATGAGAGAAAAAATAGTAGGGCTCTTGAGAGTTGTCATACAGATACAACCTAAAATATTCCAAGGTAAAACCATCATGGAGAAACTAGAAGCAGGTAAAGAGACCTTCAACAATCATGATTCCTTTTGATTACTTACATAAGTGAAGAATACTAGGGCAGTCTCCTATCACAAGCTTTGATAGGTTGTTCGCGTAAGAATTGAACTCCCTATACAAGTTCCTGAAGGATAAAGAATGAAAACAATTCTTTATGATCCCAATCATTTTCAACCAACAATCATAACTCAGTGACTGGAAATTCGTGAGACCTCTGGCCCAATTAATTATGACCTTTGAGTCGCCAAAAATAGAAAGCTAGAGAATTTTTTTTTTGCGAACCATAAAATCCCCCATAAGGCTAAAAGTTCAAAAAAGTATTAGTGCCACTCCCAACACCCATCCTTGGCTTGAAACTGTGAGACTAATATATACGGAGGATCATGCCAGTACCATAATTTCAATCCTTCTCAGCCCCATCAAAGAATCCATATATGGTATCGGATTCCAACACCAGGCTGATTCAAATCTTTTAAACTTTTGGGGCACAATATCTATTCCATTATAGAAAACCTGCCACAATCTAAGAAACAAGTAAACCTCCTTTCAAATTTTAATCACTTCTTATAATGTTTGCTTCAGTTTCTCTTTGGAGCATGTGACGAATGTTGATGTGCAAAAGCTAGTGACCTTTGCAAATAGTGGCATTGGAAGAGAGTTGTCATGTTTTTCCTAGGCCGAAAGCTCAAAATGCATATCGTTATGAGCGCATGGGTTGGAGATGGTGATAATTTCAAATGTAAAGTAGAAGCAGTAACTCCAGCAACATTAAGACCTATAAAAAATTATAACAACTTGTTATTGATTGGAGTGATGAACACGATCGGAGTGGCAAGAACCATACCATCTTTGAAGTGCTCTGACTAGTCACTACGAGATCTTGAACTCGCTTATTGTTTGCAAAAATAGGGTATCGAGTGCAAAAATAGGGGAGCAGGGGTTGAACGATATAACCTTCATCCCACAAATCTAAAGTTGATGTGTTGTTTTCGCCATGCATTGGATGCATTCTGTAAGTCTACATGTAGGAGGTGCATTCGAATGGTCGATTCTCGAGGGGATGTAGGGCTATGATGCTTCTATCCAAGTATCGATATGGTACTAGTTCCAGTAACTAATTCATAATTTACTTAGGAACCTAATTTTCCTTTGGAATGCGCTTAACCAAGTTTGCTTCAATGGTACAGCAAGGATAAAAATGGTCAAGAGAAAATCCATGCAATTTCTTTGTTGGATATCTGAAGATCGAGGTGCATGGCGCCAATATTACTAATAGAAGGTAGACAACTTACAAAAATTACACTACATTGTCAAATTTGCAATTTTCCATGACACAATTAAAAATGACTAACATAAATGACTAGATCATATTCTTCTAGCTAGTCATTTTTATGTCGTGACTAAATTAGTTGTTTATGTTAGTCATTTTTAACTCTGTCACTTATTATCTAGTCATATTTGTTAACTGGTGACTAAATTAGTCGTTAATTTTAGTCATTTATAGTTGAGTCAATAAAAATTACTCATATTTAGTAGTAAATTACTTGAAAACCCTGTGGTGACTAGAATTTTTAGTCACCTAGTAGCTAATTTCTCATTTTGTACTAGTGATCACTCGATGCTTTTGTCCTAATGTTTTAATGAACATTCCAATGGCATAAAGAACACTCATAATATTTTTCATAGTTTAAAATAGAGTGGGAAAAAGAGAAGAGTAAGCTCAAATAGGTTTATTTTTTGTAAGTTTAATCCTCCAGGCCTAAAAATAAAATAAACATATACATGAAGATATTATTCTAGCCATAGTCGACTAGACTATTCCTTTTTCGTAAGTAATCTGCATGGTCCGATAAAGGATTAAACTTATACCGATGTTGATTTTCCTTAACATCCTTTAATGAACTTGAATGGACAAGAGATCTCATCAATATAGTAATTTTTAAAGAGTTAGACCAGATCTTAAAGGTAACTCCATACCTTTCCCACAAATTTTTGATGAGCTCGAAAAATTCAACTTGTGGCTTCCTTACTATAATTAATGAGCTCGAAGGAAAGGAGGAAGAATTCTATAAATGCAAGGAGATGAGTGTTAGAGGCATTCACAACTAGTTCCAAGCGCAAGGAACATACCTAAAAATAGTGCAAGGAACACGATCAACATAAGGACACTCGGGGAGCGTCTCCTCTAGGTAAAGGGTGTTAATTTGCAAAGGAAAAATGATACAAGGATACAGGATTATGAGAAAAGAGACGAGGGATTATACAACAAGATAAAAGCATGGAAGTTGGTATTATTCTCATAAGTGCGGGCATAATAAATGAAAATGAAATTACAACTTGAACAAAATGGTGAGGCCAGTAAACAATTTTGAATCCAACTAAGAATCCTATCTCCAAGAAACAACAGTATCAAGATCGTATTCAGAAGAAGAGGTCCAATATAGGCCACTTTGGTGGAAACATTCGTAACTTTTATATCTTTAACAAAGGGTATAGTCAAGGCATAGTTAATTGAAGAATAATATATAGTTCCAAGGCCCCAGGATTTATAATCAATAAGATCAGCCTTAGGAGGAATGATAGAGTTGACAGGAGTGATAGAATATACAGGAGCAAACTCAGTATCTTAGGAGTCGAAAAAATTCTATAAGTGGAATCAAAATCATCAGGATCACTGACTTGTTTTTCAATGGGAGATTCCAAAGAGTCAACAATGCAACAATAAGAGGATTGATAATCAGACAGATCATACTCAATAATCAATTCAGGGTTGGATTTAACTACAACTCAGTCAACATCTATAAGAAGGTTAGAATGTATCAAAGACTCTAGGAAGAATTCATTGGAAGGAAGTAGATCATCCCAAATAGAATACATGTATAAACATTCAGTTGTATCAATAGGGTGGAGAGAAAGCTCCATAATCCACATCGGGTAGGTCACGTGGTCAATCGCTAAGACAGATTCCCAATAAAATAAGCATGCATGTATATGATTCTTCTTAGTATAAATTGGACATGAGGGATATGAGGCCACATAATTCACCCATGGTGGGACAGTGTCTACTGAAACACTGGGAATTAACAAAGGATAGACACAATCTACTTTCGGGTGAGGAGAGGGATCAACAAATGCCAACTGATATATAGTGACAATGATTTCTTTATGATGAAAGTACATTACACAAAAGAGTGTGGACACCATAGATGGCATAATATGAACGTAATCATGCATGAGGAGCATATTGAATTCCGAAGGGTCCTCTATTAGCATAAAAATGATTAAGACTATATCCCCACCCAAAGTAATAGGTGTTTTAGTAAGGAATACCAAATTTTGACTTGTTCTTCTATCAAAAGAAAGTAAGTCACTATCAATCAACATAAGGTTGGGATATCCCATGCCTCTCCAATAACATGTGGATACAATACTAACAGAGGCTCCTTCATCTACAATATAATGAGATATCATGTAGCATTCAATTTGGACCTTTATTTGGAAAGGTGCATCCAAAGGAAGCCATCACTCAACTAGGATATCCCAATTAAAAGAAGCAATCTTAGGGATTGGAGGGGGTCCATTTGAATCGAAGGCAGTTCCCCCTTTTCCAAAATATTCTAAACCAGTAGTGAGGAAAACATGACTAGCACACAATTCACTCTCCAACGGAAGAGTGGGATTGATTGAATATGGAATCGATTCAACCACTCGATAAAGCTCCATCTCTGATGAAATATTGGGATCGACCATATATTGTATCATTTCAATCACTCGACAAAGGTCACTATAACAAGGAAGAGTGGGATTGAAAAAATACTACATTGGTTCAACCACTTGATTAGCCAAAGGTTGAATAGGTTGTTGGGAAAATAGAGGTTGTTCTAGAACATGATATCCATGGAACTAGAATCTTTGTACCTCTGCAATGGAAGGGCACTAATGATTAAGGTGGTCTCCCTCCACGTGGACTTCACTTAGTGAACATCTCACATAGCACATGCAATCGTGGGATATTAAAGAATACCCTTAATTTACAAATATATAGACCCAAGATATTTTTGTTGAAAACCCCTCCCAATACTTAAAACCTCCTCCCCACCCATTTTTATACCTCAATCCTTATAAACCACCCTACCCGCCCCCACCTTAAACCCCTCATACCCCCAATACCTGCAATATATTGGTTCAATTTTTAATAATTTAAAAACCCACAATATGAACTAACGTGATAGGATATTGGTCAACAAGTGAATCCCTCATGTCTCCCTCACATTGATTACAAGAGAACTTAGGATTGTGTTTCAAAAGGTTGGTTTTCTCAATGGTGTTGACATGAATTGAATCGGTTGATTTTTTCCCCCCATGATGACCTGGAGAGGATGCGTGATTGTCCCCAACATGCCTTCCAAAGGTTGGGTTACAAGGATCACCATGAATTTCATAGGTTGAGTGTGTTCCCCCAACATGAATTCCATAGGCTGGTTAAGATCACCATGACTCACAGATGTTGAGTGTGTTCCCCCAACATGAATTCCATAGGGAGGTTAAGATCAACATGACTTGCAAAGGCTGGTTGGTTTCCACCAACACGTCTTCGAAAGGCTGGGTGGCCCAAGGTCACCATGAATTGCAAAGGTTGAGTGTTTTCCACCCAACATAAATTCCAGAGGCTAGGTGGTTGGGTCCAACATAACTTGTAGAGGCTGTTTGGGTTCCCTCGGCATGATTTCTAAAGGCTGGGTGATTGGGTCCAACATGACCCATGGAGGTTGGATAAGTTACCCCAAAATGAATTATAGAGTTTGGGTCACTAGGATCAACATGAGTTGCAGAGGTTGAGTGTGTGTCCCCCACATGACCTCCGATAGTTGGGTGACTGGATACAAGAGGACTTGAAAAGGCCGAAAAGGTTCCCCCAACATGACCTACAGAGGTTGGGTTACTACGTCAAACATGACTTGTAGAGGTTGGATGGGTGCACCCTTTATTTCATGTCTGATTCCTATTCTTCCTCCATTTACTCATTTTATACCACACGTTACTAGTATCAAAAATTTCACCGCATGATGTAGAAGGAGGAGGAGAAGTTGCTATGGGTGAAGGGGAGACATTGTTTTGATGCCCTTGATATAAGGGTCTTTCTTGAGAAGAATCAGGAGCAATCAAGACATTAAGAGTAAAAAACAACCAAAATAGTATCCCTAGGGTGAATCCATGACAATTGAAAGTGGAAATCAAGGGAACACCAAACTTCCCAGTAAAAGGAAAAGCAAAAGAATCCCCTAGCATGGGGGTCTCTTGGTTGGTGTCTGTAGGAGTACTAGCCATAGTTTCTAACTCAATAAGAAATCAAAGTTTGAGGTCAATTGGAAACCAACATCACAAATAGCACACCACTAGAAGAAAAAACTAAGTATCCATACTAGGAAAACAAAGGTACCTTCCAAATGAAAGTTTGGGCAAGATGAGGGCTCATAACTAACTAGTGAAGGGTGAAGAACAATTACCTGGGGTCCACAATACACTGCCTTGGGTCCAAGCACTTGAATAAGCAAACCCATATCCCAAATTTTATGTAAGGGATTTCCTTTGGATCTTTTCCTAGGTATAGTGGAAATAACCTTCCACCATAACCTTTTTAGAGTCCTATAAGTATAGATACTAATGCTACCAAAATCACAAAGAAATTCTAGTAGAAAAATCATCAATCTAGTCGATGTGCATGGGAAGGGTAGCTAAGCCCAAAACTCAAATAGTAGTAGGAACCACATGGGGTTGGAATAAGGTATTTATTAATTCCCAAAACATGCAACAACTTTGGTGTATTCTCAATCGAGTATAGGAGGGGTATCTCCACAGATTAATATCGCACGACCTCGTGCTTGACTCCTGTGTGAGAAGAGATTTCCAGTGTGTTTCTTTATGATATTGTATTTTATGAACAAAAGGCCACTACTCTTGAGTTTAAAGTTTTGGGAATTTATGTGGAAATTGAACCCAAGTGACAGAACAATTACACTCATAAAATTGCTAATCAAACATGCAAATTTACCAACAAAGGAGACTGAAATTGGAGCATAACACAAATCTGTATTGAATAAGTGTACAATATCCAACCTTATAAATTAATAGGTTTCGGAAATATATAATTACATGATATATTTTAATGCATAAGGATTCCATTCGAAATAGTCAAAAAGTAGGCTTACTAGATCTAGTCAAATCCCCCATAGGTGCATAAAGCAGTTTCCACATCCAGTTAGAGGTTCATGAATTGGAAAGGTAATGTAGGAAATATAGTAAGGGATGGAAAGAAAAATAATTCATTTTTTTATTAGGAGAAAAGGATGGAGGATTATGAGGGAAAAAAATAAGTCAACTACACCTAGTCTTACTTTCCCTTTTGCCTTATTTCTCAATAAAACAGACAACTTAGTAGAAAAAGTAGATATGTGCTTTGGAATATCTGGAATAAAGAAGACATCCTAAATATGGTTTCCAAGAGGTTTCCCAAGTTCTCCTTGACTTATTTTTAGCAAGTTTTACTTATAGGACACATGGAAGACAACTTGGATAGAGTGGAATATAGGAAACTAGGAAAATAAGACAAAAATTTATTAATTAATGTCTAAGGTAGGTAACTATGGGTTGATTATTCTAACACCCCCCCTTAAGCCTCACTTTATGAGTAAATATCAGAAAAATTTAGGTCCTAGCAACAAGGATTAGTCACCCTTTACATATTGCATGCCCATTTAACCAAGGAAAGAGGAAAAAACCCAGTGGGAAAATCCTCCCCTAAACATGGACAGTAAAACAAAATTTAAAAATAATGTCATCAATCATGCTTCACAGCATGATCAGTAATCCCCATCAGTGATTTGATATTTCTGAATTTATTATCACAAAAAACCTTGGTGAAGATGTCTACTACTTGTTCTGAAGATGTACAGAAGAGTAGGTGAATGGTGGCATCATACACAAGTTGTCTGATGTAATGCATATGGATCTCAATGTGTTTGGTTCTCTATCTCTGAACTGGATCATTGTAGATCCAAATGGTGCTCTGATTATCACAATAAATAATCATTGAAAAGTCTGATTCGAAGCCACACTCACCAAGTATTCCCTGCAACCATAAACATTGAGTTGCTGCATTTACAACTCCTCTGTACTTTGCTTCTATAGATGAGAGTGCTACGAAACTTTGTTTCTTGCTTAACAGGATGACTGGTCCTTTAGCAAGCATGAACATATATCATGATATTGACTTTCGATCTGTGTTGTCACCTTCCCAATCAGTTTTAGTAAACCCAATCAAATGAAGATCAGATTTAGCTTTGTAGACAATCCCATGAGTTCTTGTTCCTTGAACAAAGTTAAGGATCCTTTTCATTTCTCTCCAATGGATCTCATGAGGCTGATACATGTATATTGAACCCACACTTACTGCATAAGAAATATCAGGTCAAGTGTGTGTAAGGTAAAGCAAACACCCAATCAACTTCCTATACAATGTATTATTTACCATAGGAGAAGAACCTGCTTCTCAAGCTTAACTCCTAAAAGGAAGGGAGTCTTGCTTGGCTTGCAATATTTCATGTTGAATTTTTTCAACAAATAAAAGGAATACTTGGACTGATGTAATTTGATTCCATGTTGGGATTGAGCAATTTCAAGACCCAAGAATTGGCTCGACAACCCCAAATCATTCATAGAAAATGCATGGTTCATTGCATCCTTCAAGGAGGCAATCTCTTTCTTTGAACTTCCTGTAATCAGAAGGTCATCCACATACAAGAAAATAATCATCAAAGAACCATGAATCAACTTCAAATAAACATTAGGATCATACTTATATCGAAAAAAACTCAATGACAGCAGAAAGCCATCAATCTTGGGATACCAAGCCCTAGGGGCTTGCTTGAGCCCATACAATGATTGCTTTAGCCTGCACACAAAATATGGATTAGAAACAAAACCTTAAGGTTTCTGCATGTAAATATATTTATTAATATCTCCATTTAGGAAAGCACACTTCACATCCATGTGATGTACCTCCCACTGTAAGGAAGCTGCAATGGCTAAGGCTAGCCTTATGGAGTCCATCTTTTCCACTGGTGCAAAGGTTTCATTGTAGTTAATACCATGTACCTGTGATTATACCTTGGCAGTGAGTATTGCCTTATATTTGAAAGGTAAAACATCAGCAGCAAACTTAGTCTTGAAAACCGACTTACATTGAACTAGCTTCCTCCCTTGGGGAAGATCAACTGGTTCCCAAGTGTTGTTCTTCTAGAGCGAGATGAATTCTTCTTTCATGGTTGTTTTCCATCTTGGATCATGTGCTGCATATTCATATGTTTTTGTGTCTGATTCAACCATTAGATATCACTTCTCTGCAAACAAAGGGTCTTTCATACACAGGGCACTCTCGAACTGAGATCTAGTCCTCCTAGGGTCACTAGGATTTCCAGCTAGTTCCCCAGCTACATGAATGGTATTTGATTCCCATTTTGCTATTGTAGGAATGCTAGGATATGCAATTAAATCATCATTATCAGACATATCAGAATCAGCAAACTCATTTGTCTCTCCACTTACATTCAATGGTTCTGGTGGTGAAGAAGACTCTCCAACTTCAACTTCTGCTAAAGGCTCTTCTTGGAACTTGACATTCCTTTCAATGAAGGCATTGTTTGTGCTCAAGTTGATCAACTTGTACCCTTTTAAATCTTCATAATACCCAACAAATAGGCACTCTTGGCTTTGGGGCTGCGAATCTTTTCTCTTTTCAGTTGGAATTCTACCCCAAGCCTTTGAGCCAAAAATCCTGAAATGGGTCACATCTAACTTGTTCCCACTCCAAGATTCTAAAGGATTCATACCATCAAGCTATTTATTAGGCATCCTATACTGGATATAGGATGTACAATTTATAGCCTCGGCCCAAAAATTTGGTGGCAAAGTCTTAGCCTCCATCATACAGGTTCCCATCTCCTTCAATGATCTGTTATTTCTCTCAGCAACACCATTTTGGTCTGGTGTGTAAGGGATTGAATGTTGCATCTGAATACTTGCATCTTTACAATATTGAATGAACTCAGACTTGACATACTCACCACCATTGTCATATCTGAGGATCTTGAGTCTCCTCCCAGACTGGTTTTCAACCAAGTCCTTAAAGACTTTGAAGAGGTCAAAAACTTCAGACTTGTGCTTTAGGAAGTAAACCCAACAATACCTGGAAAAGTCATCTATGAAGGTAAATGCATATTTGCGTAGAATCATGGACATATGAGGAAATGGACCAGCAACATCACTGTGGATCAAATCAAGAGGTGCATAGGTTCTCTCATGAATAGCTTTCTCAAATTTGTGCTCTGGGTGTTTTCCTATGATACAACCTTGACAGACTCCCTTGGAAAACTTGATTTTTGGTAACCCTATGACCATATATTTTTTTCTTAGATAAAAAATATAAATATAGTTAATATGGCCAAATCTTTCATGCCAAAGCTTTCTTGCCTCATTAGCATGAATCCGAAGTGCAGAGGGGGTTGAGTAGGGTAGAAAATTTGAAAACATGTATAGCTTCAAAGTGTGATCTACAACACCTTTCGCAATGAATTTAGCATTCGAGATCTCTGTGATCTCAACATCATCAGGGGAGAATATGACCTTCTATGGAGACCCTATGTGAGTCATCTGATACACTGACAAGAGGTTAGAGGCAAGACCTAGAACATAAAACAAATTATTGAACTTACCATGGTCAAGATCAATCCTTCCTTTCCCCAAACTATCAGTCAAAGAGTCATCTCCTAGCACTATTGGTGGACCTTTCAACATGTCAATAGAGGATAATGAATCCTTGGTCAAAACCATATGTCTTGAAGCTCCAGAGCCTATGATGAAGCTAGGTAAGCTTGATGTACCAGCAACTAAAGCATGTACTCTCTCTCTGTCCTATGAATTTGATCCTCCTTTCCTCTTCTTTGATCAATCAGGAAGATAGATGTTATTATTCTATAAGAGTTGGGTTAACATGTCAATTTGATTCTTCATATAGGAGCTCTTAGGATAATAGACCTTATTGCAGTATGTGCAATTGCTCATTTCTCCTTTGTTCTTCTTCTTCTCGAAGTTCTTCTTGGAGCCTTCAGGCTCGTCTTGAGACTTGTTCTTGTCTCTCTTTTGCTCAAGTGGCTTCTTATCTTTCTTCTTTCCTTTTGAATCCACCCTCAAATCTCCAGCAACCAAATCTTGGTCTTTGGAAGGTTTGATGGTGCCCATCATCACTAATTTATCTTGCTCTTGTGTGAGGGATTCCATGAACTCTATAAGCTTAGGCATCTTCTAGGCTTGAGCTTTCAACTTGGTGGAATGAAAGGTCGAAACATTGAATAATTAAGGCCAATATTCGAGAGTATGGAAAAAACTAGTTTCTCTTCCTTCGTTTCAATTCCACAATATTTTAGCTACAAAACAAGGGCTTTAAACTTGGAAAAATAGAGTTGCAAGGATTTGAAGCTGCTGGGACTCAAAGAGATCAATTCATTCTCGATTTGATGTCCTATCATCTCATCTATCTTACCAAAAATATCTACAATCTTCTCCCACATTTCATTAGGTGATGTCAATCCATCAAGATGGAAGAGGAGGTCTCTTGAAATGCTCAAACAAAAAAGACCATAGGCCTCATCCCTCCTGTTGTGCCATTTAATTTTCTCTGCAGCTGCATTGGGATCTGCCTTAGTTGCCATAGTCACCCTGTAGAGACCTTTAACTCTCAATACTATCTCCATCTCTAATTTCCATTCAAAGAAATTAAATGGAGTCAAGATGATCTTCTGAGATTGATCCATAGATCAGAAACTGTGCCCTTCAGTCAACAGAATATGCTCCCAGTCAAAATTTCAAACCTGCAATAGCAATATGGAAGGATATAAATTGATATACAAAGGCTCTAATACCATGTAGAAATTGAACCCAAGTGATAGAACAATTACACTCACAAAATTGCTAATCAAACATGCAAATTTACCAACAAAGGAGACTGGAATTGGAGCATAACACTAATCTGTATTGAATAAGTGTACAATATCAAACCTTATGAATTGATAGTATGCTACAATATATAATTACATGATATATTTTAATGCATAAGGATGCCATTCGAAACAGTAAAAAAGTAGGCTTACTAAATCTAGTAAAATCCCCCATAGGTGCATAAAACAGTTTACAAATCCACTTAAAGGATAAAAAATTGGAAACGTCATGTAGGAAAGATAATAAGGGATGGAAAGACAACTCATAGATTATTTTATTAGGAGAACATGATGGATGATGATGAGATAAGAAAAAAAGTCAACTACACATAGTCTTACTTTCCCTTTTGCCTTATTTCTCAATAAAACAAGCAACTTAGCAGAAAAAGCAGATATGCGCTTTGGAGGATCTAGAATAAAGAAGACATGCTAAATATGCTTTCCAGTGGGTTTCCCAAGCACTCCATGACTCAGTTTTAGCAAGTTTGACTTCTTGGACATGTGGAAGACAACTTACATAGAGTGGAATATAGGAAACTAGGAAAATAAGACAAAAATGGATCATATTAATGTCTAAGGTAGGTAACTATGGGTTGATGATACTAACAAGTTAAAGATGTCCCTAAAGAAAAACACTAGCCTAGCCTAGTGTGTGTCATCGCTAGAAAGAAAATGTTACTAATATATTTTAAATATTAGTGTTATTTTAAGGGTTGTTGATTACTTAAAGGTAGTGGAAATGAAACCATTGGTGTTTTGACTTGAAATCAGAAACAATATGACTAAAATAAAAGAGATTTAAAATGAAAACTTCTACTTCTCTTTTTCTTTTCAAAACTGAAAATGGAGGCCACAAAAGAAATATCTCTTTTTGTATTTTCAAAATACAAAGGTATGCAATGCACCTAAGACTAAACCCTAGCCTAAATGCATGTAAATAAAATACTTATTATTTTTTACTTTTTTTTTATAAATGACAAAGAAAAGAAATGTACAAAGTAATGCATGCAGATAATGTAAACAAAGAAAAATGAATTCTACTCTATAACCACCAAACAGATCCTAGGCCACCCTAAATTCAAGTAAGAACTCTCTTGGGATGGATACTTGCATAAGGGGAGAATACAACAACTTTGTCATGAAGAACTTAACCAACAAGAATGAACGAAATAGAGATCAGAAATATCCAAAGTTTATACTATGACTACTAATAGAGGCTGATCATAACCATGCACTACAAAGTCATGTTAAGCAAGGAGGTGGGGGAAAGAGAAATGGACAATCCCAAAGTCTTCATAAAAGGATTAAAAACCATGTCAAGAGTACATTCAAGAAGTTACACCAATTCACAGGGGTCTTACACAAGAAACAAACCTAGGATAACCCTACTAAAAGAACCTGACCATTCCAAACAAGCACAAAAAGGGTGAAAACCCACTAAAACAAGGCACTCGTGAGTTTCCTTAAGAAAGGGCACAAGCACCACAAAGGTTTACGAAATGGAAGTAATGTGTACATCAGGAAAATGCTACGGTGTAGTGTAACAATCTCATGTGGGTAGTGGAAGGCCTTAAAAACGTAATAAAAAACCTTAGAAAGGCAAGGAAGGTGTTCATAAGGACTTCAGAGTAACTCTTAACCTACAAGAAGGACTTAGAACCTTAATTACACTATAAAATAAAGGCAAGGAGACCCAAAGAAAGACAAGGATTTTGCAACAGATTCGCCAATTTTGTTGTTAGGGAAAGCGTTCCTATGGTTGGGGTTGAGGCGACCAACATACTATGGGTATAAAGACTGATATACAAAACTATACATGCATGAATTAAACAAGGTTCAAGGGTTAGAAGGATTCATACCTTATGCATTGAAGGTTGATCCAAGATTTTCTTTTTTCCCTCTTCTTTGTCTCCAATACAAGAGACCTACAATACAAACTTCACACCTTCCTCAAACCAATTAGACCACATGTAAGGAGATGATATTCAATACAATCTGAAACCCTAATATGATAAACGTCAACATGTAATCATAAACATAGATACAATACATATCATACACTGATTTGGAAAGGGAAGAGAATCAAAATTTTATTAATGAATGGAAGAAGTACAAGATATACCTTATCCTATTGCAAGGAAACTCATGAAACCTTCGATCTGGATCTCCTGCTTCTCTTCTCCAAGAATATCAGCTTCCAAGATCTATAAAAAAGGGATATGAAAGTTAGGGAAAAGGTAGGGGTATGAGAGTCCCAATTTAACCAGCATAACAATGCAAATGCTAAGTCCCAATTTCATGGACATCTCTCCCTCTCTTATATACTATTTTGAAGAGTTAGGGATGAATAGGGATCTATTACAACCCGAAGGAGTAGTTCCAAAACCACCCAAACCATCCCAACTTCTAGATTTTTTCCATTTTTTGATGTTTTTTGGCCACTCTAGGGTATAAATGTAGGTTTACTTGAGCAAAGTCATGAGTGAAACACATGTTTCCTTGGGAAAACTCATGAGTGGGTAAAGAAATCCATTTTTAGGGTATTTCCAATGGTCTGGAGAAGAGGTTAAATGGAGTTACAGAACTCTATGTGTGTCTCCTCCATTCACATGTGTCCTTTGAGTGAATGACATGAGCTTTCATGAAGTGTCATCATGGAAGTGTTGACATGGGACGAAAACATGTAAAAGTCATCACAGATAGAGAAGTGCTATTTTGGGATATAACAGGTGGATTTTAAGGGCCAAGGGACATGGGAAATGACTTAAATAACCAAAAAATACCTTTATATGGGACCTATGTCCTCTAAGAGAGAATATAGGCCCCAGTATAAGGTTTTTAGTACTAGGTTTTGGTCATGGTAGCATAGACATGGAAGGGGATAGAAACATAGGCCATAAGCCCTAAAAGATTATTCTAGGCATCTAGGTCTAAGAATGTCACCGTGAACCACCACACATCATCTATTTAGTGTATCCTTTAACTTTGAGAGTGCATATGGGCACCATAAATAATTTTTGAGCACTAGCTATGGGCGTGAGGGTCTTAATCATGGTTGGTGAAGGAAGCTCCGGCATTAGGATCTTATAAGGACCATTGTAAGGCTCAATATCCTATAAGGAATCCTTGATCGACCATAGCTGACTTATTGAGGGGATTTATGGCATTCAAATGGGGATATGGATAGCATTAAACATTAGAGGAAACTTCAATTCAAAATGGTCCTTCCAAAAATAATACAAATTCCATGTCATCATGTATTAGCCAATCAAAATCATTTAAAATTAAAAAAGGGAGCACCTATTAAACAATTTTTTAATATAAATTTGGGGATAGGTATCATAAAAAAACTACTTTTTTGTTCGTATTTTCAACATATCTCCCTATTTTTTTACTAAAATTTCGATCATGAGAGCTCGTTGGATGCAAAATTAAATTCCACATCCAACGAGTACCCACTCGGCATATGTTTGATGGTCCTCACTACCCCAAAAAGAAGAAATACCTGAAAAAATGTGATGACGATGTCATCATCACATTGTTTCAAGTATTTCTTGTTTCGGGGGTATAGGGGCCCACCAAAAGTATGACGAGTGGGTACTCATTGGGTGAGGAATTTAATTCCACATCCAACGAGCTCTCCCGATCGAATTTTGAGTAAAAATGCAGGGAGATATGTCGAAAATACGAACAAAAAGTAGTTTTTTCTTTTCTTCCTTCAAAATTGATAAATATTATTTTATTATTTTAACTATTATTTTATTGATTTTCTTTACGAGGCCCATTTTGAGTTGAAATTTCCTCTAATGAGAAACTGAACACTAGGTATGGATGGTATTGGGGGTTTAAGCATGCCCAAGGGAGAAAACTTGGGCCTTGGGTACTAAAAGAAGCATCAAAGCATCTAGATCCATGGACAACACATTGAAGCTATAAAGCAAAAATCTATATTGTTCATCCCAAAGTTCTTTTTTAATATAAATAATTTCTCACTTTGTGAGCTAGAACAAGGCCCTCTAATGATTCTGCTAGCTGGACTACTATGGGATTTTCAATCCTTTCTGAAGATTCCCATAAATTACTACCTTGTGTAGGAGGTTTTATGTATTCAGTTAATGATTGGTTTTATTATTTAAAAGATACCTTGATGTAGAATATATTCTCATATATATTTCCTCTGAACGAAAATAGTCCTATTGTTTCTAATGCTTTGACAAAGGAGAATGAATTTCTTTTTCTATAATAGATCCAATATTTGAAAAAAAGTGGAAGTTGTTAGATGATTTTATGCATAGTATATAAAAAGGCCAATGGCTGAAAATATCTAGAGGATATGATTGTCCAGCTAGAAATTTCTTTTTCCCTATGAGAAGATGAAATTCCCTTTATCGCTAAGGTGTTATATGGACAAACTATGCATGAATATAAGGATTCTCTTAAAAAGGTGGGAGTAATCACTGAGTTTGGAAAAGGATGCGACATTATTGGTGATCATAATATTCATATGCATCAATGTCTCAAAGTGATAACAAGGTTGTATATGTATCTACTAGTTTCAAAATTGAAGCCTCCTAAGAGAACGATGTTAAAAATTTTGCTTCCAAAAATGATGGTTGGCATGATGCAAATTCATGTGTTATCCATGATGTTGAATAGATTTTGAAATAAATGTTAAAGTGATTGGAAGGATGGTATGGTGACCCATTGGTGCTTAAATTCTTGTTCAAAAATTTGAGTGTACACAGACATCCACAAATTGAAGATTATTGCTCCTTGTGGCGGGAATCAAGGGGAAATTGTAGGCACCATATAGTAAATTCATAATGTTTTTTAGTTTCAAAGCATATTGTGTTGAATTTGGTTATCATTTATGTCAAAGTAGTTCAATAATGACAAAGGAATGAAAAAGGACATGATAGCAAGGAAAACTTAATGAATGGTAAAAGAGTAAAGAAAGGAGTAAAGAAATTGATTACAGGCGATGGATGATTATGTGGAATGTCTGATGAAGCTTAAAAGTCACATGATGGTGTTCTAGTGCTCTCATGAATTCCTATTTACAATTTGACACCATTCTGTAAAAGTAAGGAAACTTATCATTGATGTCAAAAGAGTTCATTTAATGACAAAGGAATGGCAACTTGCTGAAACTATGAAAATTCGACCAAGTATAAATTCTTCTTAAGTTGTCTAAGGGCCCTCTGTAAAATACACACCATATTCTATATTTGATTAATTAAATGGTTGTGGGGATATATACATATATATTGTTATCTTTTGAATCTAACCATATTATTTGTTTGTCAAGAAAGTCTCTAAAGGTGAACTTTATTAGTCTGCCAAAAGTGCTTTCTAGTATGATTTGCAATGTTTTAGTTCTGGTAAATCTTCCTAAGTGGCATCAGTAAAAAAACCACCATATTTTGTAGGATATTGATAAAACATATATGATACCATCAAGTTTTAGATTGTTTATGTGTGCATATGTCCATGTTATTCATCTCCCTAAAACATTCTTGAAGAAAAATTTACAAGTTTTCCAAAATGAGGTTTCAGATTGTTTTGGAAATTTGCTGAAAATTGACCGTATTGAAAAATGAGTTTAAGTTTCTCTAGTAAAATTCCCACCATATTTTGTAGGAAGCTGATAAAAATAATATGATACCATGAGGATGTGTCTTGTTGATTTGTGCATATGACCATGGTATTATTTCTCTTAAAATGTGCTTGAAGAAAAAAATATAGGTCTTCCAAAATAGAGTTCCAGCCTGCTTCACACCAGTTCATGAAAATGCTTGTTTCCATAATGAAGAGATGCATTGGTGAAAAGTTTTTAATGAAGGGAAATGATGATGAAAATACACAATGGTTCAAATACATGATGAAAGAAGTATTTAAACTAAAGTTCAAAGTGGAAGAAAGATGTCTCTACAATCTAGATCAATTTAAGAGCAGGAGAAGATAGAGACCGATGAAGTGAAGAACAATTAGTAATATAAATAAATAAAAATATCAAATTAGGGATGTAGGGTGGTTCTAGGGAAGGCTATATTCCTGCAAGGAGGTTGTATCCTCCTTCCAGTAGTATATGGTAAATAGGGTGTCGATGCACCCGTTTAGTTGTAGTTGATAAACTAGGGGTTGTAGCCTCCTTCTAGTAGTAGCTTCTAAATAGGGTGTCGAACCTTCCTTTTAGTTTCAACTGATAAACCAGGAGTTCGTATTCTCCTTCTAGTAGTAGCTGGTAAACAGGGTGTCAAAGCATACTTTCAGTTGTAGCTACTAAACTAGGGGGTCATATCCTCCTTCATGTAGTAGCTGGTAAATAGGGTGTTGGAGCATTGTTGTAATCTCACAAATCACATAGGGTTACCAATAATACACATTAAAAGCATACATACATAGCAGAAACAAGAGACAAGAATAGGTAGGAAGAATAATATATTATATTATAATGAAAGGATCCATACAATACAGATAATTGAACCAAGTTCTCATTTGGCTCAACAACCTAATATATATGAATTACAAAACATTTACAAATAACTACCTGTCAATTCGGTCAACTGAAACGACCTTATGTGGCCGACCTGATCTCTAATTAGTCTGCTGATTGACTTAGTTCACTAATCAAATAAGTCGGCTATAGTTCTAGTTAGCTTACCGACTTGATCCTACAACATCTCCCAAATGAACAAAACGTTTCTTCGTCCCAAATAAATAGGGAGGTACCAAAATTTCTTTGCCTATCCTAAGTAGTTATTTCTATGTTTGATCTTCATGGGCTGTGAAGTCTGATGGTTGGTCTCTTCTGTACAAAAAATTTGACAATTGCTTCAGCTGTCACTGCCAGCTAATTGTTGGAATTCCGTCCAACTTTGCAGTACTTTTTGGATGTCGATGGTTAATGTAGTCAGACTTGATAATATCGATATTTTTTCTTGAATGGAAAGTTCTACTATTCTTTCCATGTCAGGACCCATAAACTGGTCCTTTTCCTTTGCTGTTTCAAAAAGTCGTTTCATTTGCATGCAGATGATGTCTAATTTTTCTAAACTTGGAATGCTTACTGCACCCACCGATGTTCTTATCTCTCTTGCTTCTGTAATTTGGTTGTTTCGAGCACTATTTGATTTTCAATTGTGCTTCTAAGTGCTTCCTCTGTGCTTTTTCTCTTCTCGAGCACTTGGATTTCTTGTCGGGTCTGCCAGGTTTGCTGATAGACTTTCCCATATTGGAAATACTTATCACACAAAGAATCTTAATGTGGCTCGTCGTGTACTATCAGAATCAATTGTAGACAAGTCCACAAGGAGACATCAGTTGTTATCACTGTAACATACCCGATTTCCTCAATGTTATTTTCTGAAAATGGGTTATGGAAATTTTTCTTTTACTTTGTTAACACAAACCAATAACTTAGCTATAATAAACTTCAAATAATTACAATTGATTCCATTCCTATAAACTCGTTTAGCTACTAGTTCATGATACAACATTTATATAATCAAACAATCAAGTCAACTACTTAAATTATTTTATCTTGGGATCATTACTTGATTACCATCTCAAATAGTCAAAGGTTTAAGGTTAATGCAATCCTTATGTTTATCTTCTCATACATTTTAGGTTTGTTTTCAGCTCTAAACATAACCCTTCCTTTTTTTTATGAAATTCACAAGCTATATAGGCCTTACTGTCACTCACAAGTGTATGTCATGTTGCAAATAAAATTTTGTGGATATATATATATATATATATATTCCTTCGGATGAGTAATATTCTATGTAGTTCTCCATAATAAACCTATATAGGAAATGGTTTGACAAACCAGATTTGTGTGAGTCATCTTACCCATATAACTCTTTTGAGTAAAACAACTTCTTATACTTAAATAAAAGGATTATGTACCTACTTTTAAAGTATTTCATCAATAATAGATTCAAATAATGTAATTTAATGATTTCATCTTATGATAAGAGTGGGATAACTGTCTCAACTTATAGCCTAAAATTTTGTCCATATTCACACACACACACATATATATAAAGTTTGGAGATAACTCTCTCAATTTATTGCGTCGTAGAGGCACACTCTACAATCCATTAGGGGGAGATGTGTAACTCCTTCCGTGCTCATCCTAGAGTTCACACGTGTCTTTTTAAAAAATTAATAAAATATTATAAAATAATAACATGTTCACTCAAATTAGAATTAAATCATTTACAACAACATATATAAAAAAACACAAATTAGATAACTAGAACGCTTCCTCAACATTTACACTTTAAAAACAAGTTTGTATTTGAAAAGATTTGATCCCTCTCTAGCTTTGCTAGTAAGATTGATCTATGATGGCAGTATAAAAACTTGTCCATATTCCCATGCTATAAGATTGTTATATATATATATATATATATATATATATATATATATATATATATATATNAAAACGTCTTCTTCACATAGGTATGTGTTCTTCCCTTATACATAAGATGTGTTTTGTTAATCTCTTAATCTTAAGGTGATTAAGTTAAATTGTAGCACCCCGGTTTTGACCCCGTGGTATTGAACTGCATATGATGTAAACATTGTATTTAATCATGGTGTGGAGCTAAAGGCAAATGCCTCACCATGGATTTAGTGCCTTATGTATCGGCTATTGAAATAGATGTTGATGGTTTATGTGCTAGCTACGCACAATATGTTTGAGTCATCATGTAAAATGAAAATTAATAAAAATACCACAAGTGGCTAAGGCCGCAACGTTAAAGAGATGGGAGCATGATTTCACAAGGAATGGGAAGGGGGGAATATCTAGACATTTGGGCCAATGGGGAAAATCCAAATGTCAAAGGGTAAACCCATAAAGTTGTCAACCACCCTTTTTGTCTTTTATGCCCAATCATCTAAAGTTGGTGAAAAAAATTATTGCCTTGGGATGTATGGAGGTCAAATTCGAATTTGGGAAATCACCCATTTTTGGAAAATGTGTTTTTGGTTTCTTGGGAAAGTAGATGATTGCAAATTCCTTCCCAATCCATTAGGCACCCATGCATTTTTCTTCCTCACGTAGCTAGAGATGTCTCGGGTATTCTCCCTCACGTTTTAGTTCTATTCTTCATTTTCCCATGGATGGGAATTCGATTTGGCAATGCTCAATGGCTGGGATCCTCCCTGGGTATTTTTGTTGTGGTTTTCTTCATTTCTATGGCTGGGAAATCCATTTTTTGTTTTGTTGAGTGAATGTGCAACAACGATTCACATTTTGGGGTTTCAAGAGGTCGTTTTTGGTCTTCCTCATGCAACTAAGCTTGTTGGGTGTTTTCCATCACAATTTCTGATGTTTCCTCATTGTTCCATGCCCATAAATTTGTTTTTGTGTTGCTCAGTGGTTAGGAAGACAATATCTCTTGATTTGGGAGAAAATGATGGTCATTTTTGCTCTCACAATGCTCAGAGACGTTTTGTGAGTTCATATTTACAATTCAGGGGTTCGTGGTGGCCGAATTGCCTCCATAATGCACAAGAACAATTCCTGAAAATGTAACTGCTCATTTTGGGTCATTTTTTCCCTCTTTACCATTCTGTTGGGTTGCAAATTCACCTCTTTTGGTTATGTTTTGTGGCTGGGAGGGTAGACCCATGTTTTGGTATGAATTGAGGTCGTTTTTTTCCTTAGGAAGGCCATCAAACGTTTGTCAAGTCAATTTGGTCACTTGGGTTGTTTTCCCCCGTCTTTAATTTATGTATGTGGTTGCCAAATGTTTCTCTACAACCCAGCAATTGTGTTCTGTTGTGAAGTGCATGATGGTGTTGCCTTGGTTGAGTAAGTCCAAGAAACCCAACTATTAATTGGTTGTCTGTGTGTTTGATGTGAATTTAGGATTGGCCGAGTAAGTCCAAGGAACCCCTATGTAATTGACTTGTTTCATTAGCAGTCTGTGAAACCCAACCATGAGTTGGCTTGACTGTGGATGTATGGTTTTGGCTATATGTAAGCATGTTGTTCCCTAGTGCCTTGTGAAATCATTCCTGGGTGGAATGTTATAGCGACATAGCTAGTTGTGGTCCAATTTCATTTCAAGATAAGTATTCTTGTGCTTAATCTCTGCAAACTATCTATTTTAGGAATTAATATGAACATGTTTGGAATGAATGAATTTTGCTTCCGTTGTAGAATGCACTATGCATCTGTATATATTTATGTTCAATGCATTTTAATTATTATATTTTTTATGTTCATGGGGCTATTTTACCTGTAGACAACAACAGTGTGTAGGTCACATCCCCTCCATCATCAAGATGAGGGGTGAAGACATAACATAAATTCATAGGATCCACTTTTTTTTCTTTTAATCTGCAAATGTATTATTTATAAACATTCTTATTAGATCATAGAAAAAAAAAATACGATTGTCAATTCTCTCTTTATAATGTGTAAACCATAAATGTATAACGTGGGTGCATTTGTTTACGTAACTTTCGATAATATATAAAGAAATGATTTTAAGAAAAATTACACATTACAATAGTATCTCCAACCCGATCAATGTCTTAACTTGGAGATTGACCATCTCACTATAGATTGCAAAGACTAGCATTCGCATGAAACAAAAAGAAGGTTTTATTGGTTATTTTGCTTACAAGTAGTTAGCACTAACTATAACTATTTATAATCATAATTTATGTTTTAAAACACATATCAATTGAAATATAAATGAATATATGCATATATAAATAATTGATTGACCCAATCTCTCAATATTTATTTATAACCATGAACTTTTTTTAAAGGTTATCAATTAAAATAATTATTAAGTATTGAATTAAATCCTTCGAAGGCAAAATAACACTGTCCATAGATTTCATCTGCCTCTACATGGAGCATGTGAATTGAAGTAAGATATAACACCTCTCATATATATATATATATATATATATATCATAACATTGTAGATATTATTACAACATTAAAGGGATATAATAGGTAGACATTTGCTTCCTTATTTTTTATACACGACCTTGGGTTTGAGAATCCTTGTTGTCAAAGTAATTAACTATGATAGTAAAAGTTTTTCACAATCAAAATGTTGTGTTCGATAGCCGAGTTAACTTGAGTTCATATAATTTCATTGGAACATTCATGTATGGAACAGTGCACCAACTACTAGTGGAGCTATAAGGTATGGAAACATTATTTGATTTAGTTTGAAGGAACAGAGCTTTTATACTATAAGATGCAAATTGATGCAACATTGTTCAACAAATATAATGTAGTTTATTTTGATTAGCTTGTTGTACCGAGAGAAGCGAGGTGCTCTCCAGCTCAGTATGGGAGAGATTATGGAAGAAATGTTGTCACCTTTGTACGTGATGATCTAATAAAATAATAATAAATTTTATACCCAACATGTCAGCTTACACAACATTAAAATTAATAATCAAAAATAAAATTTTTAATTATCCCCAAAAACAATGTCGGCCACACAAACAACCCAATATGGAGATATCTTGTAATGTTCATACCTAACAATATAATAATAAATTAATTAATTAATTCTCCGCAAAAAAATGTTGAAACCATGTGCAAGGACTCCTAAACAACCCATGGTTTTATTGTACATTGTTTAGTAGGGCCTTGCAAATGGTTTTAAAACCATGTGCAAGGCATCCTAAGCAATCCATGGTTTTATTGTACATGGTGTAGGAGGCCTTGTAAATGGTTTTAAAACCATGTGCAAAGCCTCCTAAACAACCCATGGTTTTATTGTATCTGGTTTAGGAGGGTCTTACAGATGGTTTCAAAACCATGTATGAGGTAGATGTTTTGAATACTAATATACTTTAATTTATTCAATAAGTAAGAATGATATTAACTTGATTCTACATCTCACTTGAAGTTATATTTAGGATAGTAAAATGTACATAATCTTTAGGTTTGAAACAATTTAATGTTTTCATTTAGGATAGTATTGCAAGGTTTTAAATAAGGGTTTTAAATTATGGATATAAGAAATATAACTATTAAAATATGTTTTTTTAATAGTTAATCATTTATAATAATAAAAAAATATTGAAAAAAATGTATATCAACAAGTTTTTTTTCAATTATATTTTAAATATGGTTTTTAAAATATAATTGAAAATATAGTCATTTTATGAAATAGTATAATATTATAATGTTTTAATAGATATAATGTTTTGAGAGTTTGAATAGTAAAAATGTTTTTAAAAAATAAGGTTTTTAAAATATAATTGAAAATATAGTCTATTTATGGAATAGTATAATATTATGATGTTTTAACAATTTAAATAATAAAAAGTTTTTAAATCACACTTTTTCCAAATATATTTTAAATAATTTTTTTAAAAATATAATTGTAAATATAGTCAAATTCAAAAGTGTCATATTTAAAAATATATTAAATTTCAGTAACATAATTTAATTAGCATTTCATTAACTTGCACACTGAGTTTTTTTTTGCATAGGTTTCAGTGTATGGTATATTAATATTAATGCATAAATTAGTAGCTATGTTGATTGGTTCTAATGGTGTATTAACACATGGAGAGGTTTGCACCTAGAGAGTTTGATCCCTCTCGGTGCTTGATAGAGACTAGGATTTGGATCTACACTGGTAGTTACGGTTATACAACTATCATATCTATGCCAATGCATAATAGTATAATTCGAAGTAAAATAAATGACATTCTCTTGAGTTTTTTAAAATTTTAAAGGTAAAACATCTTTCAAGTAAAACCAACATAGATCCAAATCTTAGGCTCTATTGTAACACCTTGGTTTTGACCTTGTTTACATTAAAAATGTATATAATGTATATATTGTAATTAATCACGGTGTGGAGCTAAAGGAAAAATCCCCAGCATTGATTTAGTGTTTTATGTTTCAGCGATTAAAATTGATGCCGATGGTATTTTGTGCTAGTCGGCACATTAAAATTTTGGACATCATGTAAATATGCAATTTAATTAAAAACCCACAATCAGCTATGTCAATGCAACATATAATGAGATGGGGGAATGATTTCCTAAGGATAAGCGAGGGGGGGGGGGGGGGCTATTCAAACCTTGGGCCAATAGGAAAAACCCAAATGTCAATAAAAGAACCTACAAGATTTGGAAACTACTTTCTTGTCTTATTCAACCAACCACTTAATTCTCCAAAAAGTCAGTTGCACAATTATTGCCTTGGGGAAAGAGGAGTATGGGTAGTCGTCATTTATGGAGTATGGGTAGTCGTCATTTATGGCAGGGCTGTCATCCTTAACCACACGCTTCTCCAAGTGGGACCAATTTGTCCATTACCCTCATGTGGAAGGGGGAAACCACATTCCACACATGCGCAGGCATTTTTCTCTCATGCATGTATGCAGTTGATTTTCCTCATGTAGGAATTCCATTTCGGGGGAGCAATCCATTTTTTCCATTGATGTTTTTGCAGATTTCTGGAGTTTTCGCATGTCTAGGAAGTTGATTGGAAAACACTCAGTGGTTGGGATTCTTCATTGACGTTTTTGTTTTTGTTTCTCATCACTTGGTTAGGGAAAATCTGTTGTATTGATTGCACAGTGAATGGTAGAGGAGAGACCCAATATTTTGGGTGTTTGTGCATTTTTTTTTTTTGGGTGCACAGGGTACTCCTAAAATACCGAACACCTTGAGCAACTGCTTCACACAAATAGATCATAGATCAACACACTGATGTTTGTCATGTGGTTAAAACCCTCTAGAGCAAAACAATCCATAGGCCCAGCCAAATAGCTACTTGGAGCAATTTATTATGTAAAAGAAAGAAATTTACATGAGCTTCTCATAATCGATCAACTAGCCAAGGACCCTACATACTCTTTAAGTAGATATCATGGACCAATCGGGTGTTAAGCCATGGATCAATGGTAGGTATGATCTAAGAGAAGTTGAACCGTCATATCACTTTATGTCTAGAGCATATCATGACTGTCAGATTAGAATATTTACAAATGCATACTAATGCATACTAAAGAAACACACTTTACTTAACGGATATATTACACAAGTTTATCTTAATAACTCGTAAGTGCCTAAATATCCTAACATCCCCCCTTAAGAACAACTTGGGATAGGATTGAAGGATTGACAAAAGTGACACTATTAGGAGAAGGAAGGAGGCGTTAGATCATATCCCCCCTTAAGGACACATTCCTGAACTCCTAACATAGATTGAAGTTTAGAAAACTTCACTTTTGTAAGAGACTTGGTGAATATGTCTGCAACTTGATCATCTGTAGGGTAATAAAGAACTTCAAGAACACAATCATGAACAAGATTTCTGATGAAGTGCATGTGTAGCTCAATATGTTTGTTGCATTGATGTAGAACTGGATCTTTGGAAAGCTTGATGGCACTTTGATTGTCGTGCCAAAGTGAAGTAGGCTGATGCTGCTCGAATCCAAACTCTGAGAGGATCTGTCAAGGCCATAAAGCTTCCTGACTAGCATTAACTGTGGCTCGATATTATGCTTCTGCTAAAGAAAGAGCAAGAGCTTGTTGTTTCTTACAAGCCCAAGTGACAGGTCCAGATCCCAGACTGAAAACATAACTTGCAGTAGACTTTCGATCATTAGGATCGTCAGCCCAATCTGAATCAATCAAACCAACCAACAAAGGTGTCATCCTATACTGTAATGAATCCCCAAATTTATTGTACCTCGAAAATATCGAAGTATTCTTTTTGTTGCTTTCTAGTGACTTTCATGAGGAGTTTGCATATAATGGGAAACACGACCAACGGCAAAGGAAAGGTCAAGACAGGAATGAGTTAAGTATAAAAGACTACCAACAAGCTGACGATACAAGGTGGCATCTACTTCAGGGGAAGTACAAGTGGTAGAAAGTTTGACTCCAGACTGGAAGGGAGATGGGGCTAGTTTACAGTCTTCCATGTGGAAGTGACAAAGAAGGTCATAAGCATACTTAGACTAGGAAAGTGTTACCACCTAAGTTGTACTTAGCGTTTTTTTATCAAGTGATCCTCGTGAACTGGACAAGGATAGCTTGTTCGAAATTCAGAAGACCTTCAGTCTTGCTTCTGGGAAACCTTGTTGTACCATATCACATGTTCATACCTCCTTGGGGGAGTTGTAATAAATGTTATAGCATGACAACGTCTATAAAAGACTCGGTCTCACAGACTTTATTTGTCGATCCGATCATTCCACGGTGTTTTTTCCCTCGGTTATTATTGGTTGTTGAATAAACGACTTATAATTTATGAGTTTTTCACTCAATGCCTCCATAGTTGGGGTGGTTGGCTTGGAATTTATACCTATTGAGGTTATTAGAGTCTATGTGTCAATGTATAAACATGCTAGGCATCATGGTCGAGTCATATGAACATGTCTAAGTCCCCCTAGTTTTTTTAATTTTTTTAATTTTTAAATTTTTTCAATGTTTTTTAATAAAATTTAATTTTTCCAAAACTTAGGCTATTTTTTAATAGTTTAATTGGAAAAAATGGTTTTGTAATAAAAGTGGGCTTGGAATTCCACTTCAGTCATGTAGGTGCTCATTTTCAGACTAAGAGCACCCAGTAAACCTATAGACCCACTATTTCCTAGTTTTTGAGTGATTTTCCATCACTCAGGTCAGAAAGCCCCAAAAAATCAATTATTGATTATTTTAATTAATAAATTAATGAATAATGGAGCAAATCTAAAATCCTAGATCAGTGGATTCTCAGCTGATTTGATTGAAATCAGTCAGATCTGCACGAGATTGATCAAATCTGACAAATCCTTGACTAAAGGAGGTGATCTGGGTAGATACAGAGTTCAACTTCAGCTTCCTTTATGGGGAATTTCACCCTACCTCTCTCCCCCACACGTGTGGGCTCATTTGGATGAGTTTTGGTGGATGCTTCAGTTAATAGATAGAGGTGTCAGTCGGATCAGCTGTTTGATTGACATTTAGACTCGGTATAAGCTCATTTTAGCTTCAAATCAGGCATTGATGGACTCTCCTTGAGCTGCAGTGGTCTATCTCCTTGGGATTTGTGCCCCCTCTGGGCCGGGGTTTCAATTTTGTGCATAAATAAAGCATGGCTGCCTCCTTTCCGAGTTAGTTAAAACTGGGATTGACATGTTTTTTCTCTTGTAATGTGTTATTGTTTATTATTCTGGAATAAAGAAGGTTTGTAGGAAATATCTATGGTGTAATGCTCTTCATGTGTGGATGGTGATTGTCAAATGCTTATGAGGTATAACTTGTGTTATTTATAATTTCTTTTGCCGATTAATTGTTGGCCTTGAAGGAGAGAGCTCCCTCCTGTTAGGGTAAGTGTTTATTCTAGTTTGATTTATGCTCTTCGTATTTCTTGTTTCATATCTATTGGAGTTGTATGTATTTTAAGTTTAATTGCATGCTTTCCAATTATCTCTTCCAACAACACCTATGTTTTAACCATTTGTTTGTGCAAGGATTTCTAAGTTGCAAGTGATTTCACTTGTAGAAGAGGTTTAGATGGTTTGTATCTTCCTCATATTCAAGATATTTTGAATGACATAGTCCCTTAGTGTTCCACCAGAGCAGACTCCAAAGCCCAACATTCCAAGGCTTCCAGCACTCTTTCTCTCTCTTTCTCCTTCAAAAAATCAATTTTCTAACCTGGTTACTATGTTTGAAAGCTTTGTTATCATTTGGATCTGTTATATAAAAGTAAAATTTACATAGATATTATATTTCAAAGATCATATTCTATATCTCAATTATGTAAAGTATCATTAAGCATTCTAGATCTAGCATAAGGAAATCGTTCGTTTTGCATGGCAAGTTAAAGAAAATCAGTAAGTTGCATGCTCTAGATTTCCTTTTCTATTTTAAAAAGATTAAATCCAGAAATCAGTGAATATTTCATTAGCTGCACAAATAGAAATCCAATATCCCAAGGAGAGCTTGCTTTCCTTGGTTCCTTTTTCACCTGTTTAGCTAGTTTTAACTTAGTCCTTTTTGAGTTAAGGTAGGATGATCCAAAGGTACACTTAAAGTGATTCTGGGCGTATTTTATTCTAACATGGTTGTTTTTTTTTATCAGGTGTAACAGAAAAGAAAATAAGCTGTTGTTCGAAAGTGGCCTCAAAAGCATTCAAATCCCCCCAAGGGTCTCCCCTTTCACTAAAATTGAAAAATTTTGGAGAGTTGTAAGATCTTGGTTTCATCCCATATAAGGACCAAGAGGTTTCTAATATTTTAGTTTTCTGATATTGTAACCAATAATAATAAAATAAAATCTTTTTTGAGTAGGCTCTTTCGAGCCTGCTCCCCATCCCCCCAAGGGGGATCTGCGTCCGTTTTACTTTTTTGCATTTTTTCCTTTTTTCTTCTCTAGTTTAGTACTGACATGAAGGATTGTATACTTCGATATAATTTTACATTATTCCATATTTTAATTTCAAAAGTAATCATACTACTTACCCCACGACTGCCCGATTGACCCGCAAGGGGGAAGAGATGTGTGGTAGGACTAGTTAGAAAACCGGTATTGTGTATCTTTGATTCCTTTTTCATCAATTGTTTCATTTGTCATAATAAAATTAACCCCTCCTTGATTCCCCGATTGAGATCCACTTGCATCGAAAGAGGTTCCTAGAGGGTTTTATTTTTAACAAGAACACTTATTTTAAAACTTACTAAAAATAAGGAAGACTCCAGTGTGTATGCTCTGTACTTGGCTGCGGTTTGTCCAATTAGTCAAGCTGCATCAAAAGCACTTGAGTGACTAGAATAATTAGGATTCACCACCCCCAAATTGACAAACCATTAGGCAAAAATACGACGCCTCAATCAAACCATTATGGTGGAAAAATACCCAAAGGAAGCGGGAACTCCTGAAAAGTGACCTCGGGGCACCGATCTCTATTACACCTTTGGGAGGATTATGAAAAATAGCCTCAGATACTCCATTCAGGCCACATATTCCTTGCGGGTAGCCATGATGGTTTAGGTTTGGACATACTTCAAGTACCCCCTGGGTATATCTGGAGTCCACTCGCCTAAGTTAAATTACTCATATTCTTACATTAATTTAAAATTAACCAAGATACAATTTCACAACATTCATTCCAACACTTGCAAGCACTCTTAATTGTTTTTCGACTCCATTTCCAGGCACTGGTCAACTGTTTATTTTTTTCAATCTACATGTGATTGGGTGTCATTTTCATGCTTACTTGTGATTATCTCATCATGTTATTTGTTGTTTACAATTGTTAAAGAAAAACTCCTAAAAAACTTACTCTTTAATACCATCATCGTACTAAATAATTTTTTCGTAGTAACTTAATAGGGTCTACCCCCCTTGGCTTCGTTAGGAGTTGAGCCTAAACGGACGAGTGAAGAACAAGGTGACAGACTTGACTCGAGACTTGCCCCTAAGGACACACCAAGTGGCTTGAACATTTCAGCCACATAACCTAGGTGTGTGAAAGGAGGAAACACTTTTTGGCGCCGTTGCCAGGGATAAATCTTTTTATTCCCAAGTATGACTTAGCTTAAATTTTTTCTAAACAACTAAAAAGATAGAAATTTTTTATTGATCTAGTCTTTAAAAAACATAAAAATTAAAACTCAATCCATCTAGCGACTCCACTGTCTAACATCCCTTCAAGAATTTCTATCCGAAGAAACCGTCGACAATTATTCAATCCTCTCCCTGATCCCGAAAGGTTTATCAGAGAAATATTGAATAGGCAGACTTCCTATAGAAACCTTGAATGTTTAGGAGACCAATCCCTCTCAGATATCCATCATGTATTTTTAGAGAGTCATAGCTACCAATCTCAAGAAATGACAGAATTCTACAAACCCCTTGACTTTTCTTAGATAACAGGTAATCCCCATGAAATTCCAAATGATGCTATCAAGAAGCTCCCCATATTCCATGGAAATAATTCCATCACTGCCAAGTCTCACATTCAAAAGTTTGAAAAGCACTTAGTTAGTTATTGCAATGATGATGCCCATAACCATGATGATGTCAAAATGAAGCTCTTTGCTTTATCTTTATATGATGATACTGTAGAATGGTACTTTGACCCAGGTGATGATTCATATAAAACTCTTAGTGAATTAATAGAGGGTTTTAAGAAGAAATGGGGGGGGAAGAAAGAACCAAGACATCTGCTTGCTGCCCTTCATAACATAAAGAAGATGGAGAATGAAACCATGGATGAATTTAACACTAAGTTCAAGCTTGTGGTTGTGGACCTCCCTAAAGAAATCAAGCCAAAGGATTCCTCCATCCTCATATCTTACATCGAATTTTTCACTGGTCATTTAAGGTACCAATTAAAAGACAAAGAACCAGCCGACCTTAAAACTACTTAGGAATTGGCCGAGAAAATAGAAAAAAATATGTAGTCTTCAGGAAAATCCAACATTCCAGGTTACACTAGGGGAAACACTTCATACAAAAAAGAGAAGGGAAAATCTGTTGAATTAGAAGAAAATGTAACCTCTAAAGATCCCATGGAAAAGGTAACTGACATGATAAAAGACTTGGTTACTAGTCAAAACCAACTTTTGGCAAATCATTCTGCACAATTGAATCATATTCAGAATAGAATAATCGCAATGGAAAGAAATAATTGACCTAGGAACTTTCAACCTAAACAGAATAAGATGTATCAGAAGAAAGCTCCTCAGCAAGAACATCGGATTCCAAACCAGTTAGACTCAGCTAACATGGTAGAATAATTCCTTCCATGGTGTAGACCTTGTGATCAATTCCACCAAGAAATCACTTTCTATATTGCAAACCAAGTTATATAACATGGAATTCCCGAGGTCAGTAGTCAGGAAACAACTTCAAGCGAGCCTGATCATATATACATGGTAGGCCAAGCCTACCCTTTGTCACCAGCTAAATAGTACAAAACTAAGGATGAAACCTTTCCAGAATCTTATAGTGAAACTTATGATGAAAACTATAATGTACATGATTGGACTCCTACATGTTCTCCATATAAAGATGACAGTCTGGAAGGTTTATTGCCTTCTGACCTTTTCTCTAACGAAGATGAGTATGAAAATGAGGACAAGTATAACTTAGAGCATGATACAAGGGACGAAGACTCCCTTATCTCCGACAAAGATGTTGATGAGGAGTCCTAGACATTCATGGAAAATCCAGTCTATGACATGAATAAAGAGGAAATAATGAACCTAAAACTTTTGATGATTTTGTTGATTTTACTATCTATGGCATATCTAAAAGAGAGACCATGGACCATGTGGCCTTGGGAAACTTTGATATGAAAAAGTAGCATGCAGTTTATCCATATGATCAGTCTAAGCCATATATCAATATCAGTAATGAAGAAAAAGAGAACTTGATATCGGAACTTGATATCAGCAATGGGGAATCCATCACATCTAACATAGATGGTGGTGATGACTATTGGAATTTTTCTGCATATCTTATTAATAATCCTATCTATGCTATATCCAGCAAGGGGAGTGTCTATTTAGAAATTTGTGGAAGTCCAATCTATTATACTTCCATAGAGGAAAGCATGGATCTGGAGACCTGGGAAAATTCTAGTATAGAAAAGCAACATTCAAAACTCTTATATGATCATTCAGAGTCATATCATGTAGAGCCGCACAAAGGTATCAATAATGAAGACATGGAGAAGCAGTGTTGTGAAAAGATAGATGTGATGCAGTTAGTAGAATACCAATCTCAACTATCATCTTTACATATAGAGTTTCCTCATGATTTGGAGCCGCTTGGGGCTTATACAGTGAATTATCATCCAGTTAGCCTTCATGATCAGTATGATGGTGTAGTCAATCTGCCTCAACATTTGGATTTGTACGTCAACCTTATCCAGTTATGGATAGAAGCATCCTGCACAAGCACTTACCAATTTGGGAGGAAGTTTGACGACATTATTCATTCCTATGATTTCCCATCCTTCTTGCACCTTCCAGATCATCACTCAAGTTTGCATTTTCTGAATAAAGTATCCTTACTTTGGCTGGTAACCAAAGACAAGGAATTTTTTTTTTATGTTCATAAAATTCTTAGGTGGTTACATTAGATTTCTGCTTACACTTAACCCTTTTTATATCATGCTTATAGTAGGAAAATAAGCTCGAAAAAGAGCATTTACTTTCCGCATTTTTGTTTTGTACTTAGCTATAATAAAACATTTTTTTTCATTAGTTAGTTACATTTATTTTGTTAAAAATAAATCAGCTTAATGGTTCATTTGGTTTTTATGTAAAGCTTGTGCTACTGAGGTTTTCTTTTCAAGTTTAGATGTTTTTACAGGGTATATAAATGAGAGATTCGGGTGTTCTTGTATCCTCTCCTTGCCTTAAATACTAGATCGAGCACACGTCCCACATTTGGAGCCAGAATGTTACCACCTAAGTTGTACTTAGTGGTTTTTTTATCAAGTGAGCCTGGTGAACTGAACAAGGATAGCTTGTTCGGACTTTAGAAGACCTTCAATCTTGCTTCTGGGAAACTTTGTTGTACCATATCACATGTTCATACCCCCTTGGGGGAGTTGTAATAAATGTTCTAGCATGATAGTGTCTATAAAATACTCGGTCTCATAGACTTTATTTGTCAATCCAATCAGCCCAGGGTGTTTTTTCACTTGGTTATTATTGGTTGTTGAATAAAAAACTTATAGTTTCTGAGTTTTTCACTCAATAGCTCCAAAGTTGGAGTGGTCGGCTTGGCATTTAGGCCTATTGAGGTTATTAGAGTCCATGTGTCAATGTACAAACATGCTAGGCATCATGGTTGAGTCATATGAACATGTCTAAGTCCCCCTAGGTTTTTTCATTTTTTTAATTTTTTAATTTTTTCATAATTTTTTATTAAAACTTAATTTTTCCAAAACTTAGGCTATTTTTTAATAGTTTAATTGGAAAAATTGGTTTTGTAATAAATGTGGGCTCAGAAGTTAGTTTCAATCATGTAAGTGCTCATTTTCAAGCTAAGTGCACCCAGTAAACCTATAGACCCACTATTTCCTAGTTTTTGAGTGATTTTCCATCACTCAGGTCAAAAAGCCCAAAAAAATCAATTATTGATTATTTTAATTAATAAATTGATGAATAATGGAGCAAATCCAAAATCCTAGATCAATGGATTCTGAGCCAATTTGATTGAAATTAGTCAGATTTGCACCAGATTGATCGGATCTCACAAATCTTTAACTGAATGAGGTAATCTGGGTTGATCCAGAGTTCAAATTCAACTTCCTTTATGGGGAATTTCACCCTATCTCTCTCCTCCACACGCGTGGGCTCATCTGGATGAGTTTTGGTGGATGCTTCAATCAACAGGTTGAGTTGTCACTCTGATTAGCTCTCCAATTGACATTCAGACTCATTAGAAGCTCATTTTAGCTTCAAATCAGGAATTGATGAACTCTCCTTCAGCTGTAGTGGTCTATCTCCTTGGGATTTGCGCCCCCTCTGGGCTGGGGTTTCAATTTTGTGTATAAATAAACCATGGCTTCCTCCTTTTCGAGTTAGTTAGAACTGAGATTGAGGTGCTATTTCCCTTGTACTATGTTATTGTTTATTATTTTGGAATAAATAAGCTTTGGAGGAAAGATCTATGGTGTAATGCTCTTCATGTGTGTATGGTGATTGTCAAATGCTTATGAGGTATAATCTGTGTTATTTATCATTGCTTTTGATGGCTAATTGTTGGCCTTGAAAGAGAGAGCTCCCTCCTGTTAGGGTAAGAGTTTATTCTAGTTTGATTTATGCTCTTACTGCCGCTTGTTTCAGATCTATTGGAGTTGTATGTATCTTAAGTTTAATTACATACTTTTCAATTATCTCTTCCATTAGCACCCATATTTTAACCATCTCTTTGTGCAAGGTATTCTAAGTTGCAGGTGATCTCTCTTGTAGAAGAGGTTGAGCTGGTTTGCATCTTTCACATTTTCAAAATATTTTGAAATACATAGTCCCTTGGTGTTCCACCAAATTAGACTCCAAAGCCCAACATTTCCAGGCTTCCAGCACTCTTTCTCTCTCTTTCTCCTTCAAAAAATGAATTTTCTTACCTTGTTACTCTGTTCGAAAGCTTCAAGTTATCATTTGGATCTATTACATAAAAGTAAAATTTACATTGATCTGATATTTCAAATCTCATAGTCTAGATATCAATTCTGAAAAGTATCATTAAGCATTCTAGATCTAGCATAAGGAAATCGTCCATTTTGCATGGCAAGTTAAATAAAATCAGTAGGTTGCATTCTCTAGATTTATTTTTCTATTTTAAAAAATATTAAATCCATAAATATGTGCATATTTCATTGGATGGAAAAAAATCAATCCAATATCCCAAGGAGAGCTTGCTTTCCTTGGTTCCTTTTTCACCTGTTTAGCTAGTTTTAACTTAGTCCTTTTTGAGTTAATGTAGGCTGATCCAAAGGTACTCCTAAATTTATTTTGGGCATATGTTATTCTAACATGATTTCTAGTTTTCAGTAGGTGTAACAGAAAATAAAATAAGATGCTGTTCAAAAGTGGTCTCGGGAGCATTCAAATCCCCCTAGGGGTCTCCCCTTTCACTAAAATTTAAAAAAATTGGAGAGCTGTAAGATCTTGGTTTCATCCCATATAAGTACCAAGAGGTTTCTAACATTTCATTTTTCTAATATTGTAACCAATAATAATAATAAAATAAAATCTTTTTTCAGTAGTTTCTTTCGAGCCCACTCCCCATCCCCCCAAGGGTGATCTGCATCCATTTTACTTTTTTTGCATTTTTTCCTTTTTTATTCTCTAGTTTAGTACTGACATGCAGGATTGTATACTTTGATATAATTTTTCATTATTCCATATTTTAATTTAAAAATTAATCATACTACTTACCCTACGACTTCCCGATTGACTCGCAAGGGGAAAGAGATGCGTGATAGGACTAATTAGAAAAATGGTGTTGTGTATCTTTGATTCTTTTTTCATCAATTGTTTCATTAGTAATAATAAAAATAACCCCTCCTTGATTCCTCGATTGAGATCCACTTGGATCGAAAGAGGTTCCTGGAGGGTTTCCTCTTTAACAAGAACACTTATTTCAAAATTTACTAAAAATAACGAAGACTCTAGTGTGTATGATTTGTACTTGGCTGTGGTTTATCCGACCATTCAAGCTGCATCAAAAGCACTTGAGTGACTAGAATAATTAGGATTCACTCTTCCCAAATTGACAAACCATCAGGCGAAAATCAAATTCCTCGATCAAACCATTACGGTGGCAAAATACCCAAAGGAAGCAGGAACTACTAAAAAGTGACCTCGGGGTGCCAATATCTGTTACAAATTTAGGTGCATTATAAACAACAGCCTCAAAGACTCCATTCAGGCCACATAATCCTTGCGGGTAGCCGTGATGGTTTAGGTTTGGACATACTTCAAGTACCCCCTGTATATATTTGGAGTCCCCTAGCCTAAGTTAAATTACTCATATTCTTACATTAATTTAAAATTAACCAAGATACAATTGCAGAATATTCATTCCAACACTTGCAAGCACTCTTAATTGTTTCTTGACTCCATTTCTAGGCACTGGTCAACTGTTTATTTCTTTCAATCCATATGTGATTGGGTGTCATTTCCATGCTTACTTGTGATTATCTCATCATGTTATTTGTTGTTTAAAATTGTTTAATAGAAACTTCTAAAAAACTTACTCTTTAATACCATCATCATACTAAATAATTTTTTCTTAGTAACTTAATAGGGTATACCCCCCTTGGCTTCGTTAGGAGTTGAGCCTAAACGGAGGAGTCAAGAACAAGGTGATAGTCTAACTCGATACTTGACCCCAAGGAAACATCGAGTGGCAGAAATATTTCTGCCATGTAACCCAGGTGTGTGAAAGGAAACAACAGAAAGAAAGATTTATTCTTTGGTTTGCAAGACTTGGAGACCAAGAAAATAATGCAAATGTCCTAAGTCTGACATTTAAAATTTTTGCTTAAGACTGGATATCACATGGGTTATAAGTTTAAGGTCACTACCAGTAAGGATAAAATCAGAAACATAAAGGATAAGTATGATGAGAGGGTTTCCTACTTTCTTGGTATAGACATTGGGGTTCGAATGTCATCTAGAAAAACCAAAGTCAAGGAGAAAGCTATCCATTTTGGCATACCAAGCACTAGGAGCTTGTTTAAGGCCATATAAGGATATCTTAAGGAGACAGACAATTCTAGAGTTATCCTGAACATATCCAGGAGGTTGTTCCATGTAAATTTCCTCCTATAAATCACCATGTAAAAGGGTAGACTTGACATCCATTTGATGGACTTCCCAGTTATGTAAGGTTGTAAGGGAAAGAACAAGGTGGATGGAATTCATTTTTGCGACAGGAGAAAAGGTTTCATTGTAGTCAGTCCCTTCAACTTGGGAAAAACCTTTGGAAACTAACATTGCCTTAAGTCTTTCAACACTTCCATCTTATGCATACTTAGTTTTGTAGGCCCATTTACATATGACAAGTTTTCTTCCTTTTGGAAGAGGAACAAGATCTCAAGTATTGTTCGCCATTAAGGAACGATATTCTTCATCTATAGTTGCATCCCAATCTGGATTTCCTGAAGTTTCTGCAAAAGTTTTCGGATCATGATTCTCAAAAATTTGAGCCAAAAGAGAAGAGCCTCACTGAAACTGAGAACGTGTTCGACGTTGATCTTTAGGATCACCGACAAGATCACCAGCTGCTTCCCATGTTGAATGGACCCATCAAGGAAGCATTGGTGCTAGTGCAATTGGAGGAACTTGAGAAGGCAGAGGTGGATTTTCATCCTTACTGTCATCATCAGAAACTGGAGTTGGAAACTTGTTAAGGAAGTTGGAAGAATAAGAAGAAGAAGAAGGCACAATCGTCGAATCAGGCTCGCAAGCCAAAGATGGCACACCGACCAAGTTAGGCTTGTAGGCCAAGAACATGTTAAATAATTCTCTCTTAAGTTTTATGAAGTAAACCCAAGTGCATCTAGAATAGTCATCAATGAAAGTTAAGAAATATTTGAAACTTGAAAATGATGCAGATGGAAGACCACATAACTCACTATGCACAAGCTCTAAGGGAACCGAGGCATGCTAAGAGGCATGTTTGTCAAAACTGTGTCGATGATGTTTTCTAAGTACACAACCGGAACAAACACCATCCTTGCAAGATACCATCAGAAGACCAGTCACCATATTGTCTTTACATAGTTGTTGCAATGAGTGACAATTTAAGTGACCAAATCGCTCATGCCAAAGTTTGCTCAAGTTATCACTTTGAGAAACAAAAAATGAAGGAAAAGGTGATGAACCAAAGTTGTTAAATTTGTACAACCTGGTAATATCATCAACAGTTCCAGTAGCAAGGACATTTTGAGGATTTTTAAAATCCTTGATTACAACTTGGTGAGGTGTAAATGTCACAGTTTTACCTTTTCCTGAATCCGTAATTTCATAGACTGATAACAAATTGCAGGAAATTTTTGGAAAACATAGTACATCACTAAAATGACCATTTTGCACTGGAACTGCTCCATGTCCTACAACACTTAGAGATCTATCATCACCAACAAATATTTGTTTGGTGTTACATTCATGCATAGTCGAAAAGATGGCTTGATCCTTAGCGATATGATAAGATGCTCCAAAATTAATGAGCCATTCAATTGAAGTAGAAGAAGAAGATGCAATATAAGAGTAGCGAGAAGCACACAGTGCATGTCCATGAGAGGTAGATTATGAAGACAAATCTAGGATGATGTGGTGCTTCTTCATTGCTGCTTCCAAGGCTTCCATCTTCTTGAAACACTTAGATTCATCATGATTATATTTCCCACAAAAATTACAATGATGCTCAGTCTTATTTCATTTTGGCTTGGATCCTTCAAAAATGTTTAAAGAAGGAGTTGACTCAGAGGGTTTGGGACCCTTGTTGTTTGTCTTATTATTGCGAAAATTCTGTTTCTTGGGAGGCTTGGACTTTTCTTTCCGTTGGGACAATAAGGCTTTCCCAAATGTATCTGCATTGTTAATTATTCCAAGATGAATGAACTTATCTTTCTCTCTAATTAAGGAATCACAAAAGGATTCAAGACTAGGATCTTGATAGCTAGCTACAGTTAAGGATTCTTTTATCGAGTAGAATGTAGATACAAAAATAGAATATGCAGGTCCAAGTTTGGAAAGAATATGATAAATATATTATTTGTCTTATTTCTTAATTTTTCATTCTGCACATAAGACTCTAAGAGTTTTATACTTAAATAAATAGTCTTAAATGCATGAAAAATCATTTGGATTCAAGGAAATCAACTCATTCTCAAGTTGATGACCTCGTATTTCGTTGTGTTTACCAAACACAGACTCCAACTTTTCCCAAGCTATATCAGGTTCATCAATTCCAAATATGTGGAATCACAAATCAGTAGATATTTACATCCCAATCAATCCATGAGTTTCATCACATCTATTTGCTCATTTAATTTTCTTATCATCATTAGTGGTTTCTATTTCTTTCATTGAGGTTATCCTGAAAAGTCCTGTACTTCACAGAACATCTTCCATACGAGATTTCCATGAGAAATAGTTAGAACTTGTAAGTATAATATATCAAGGGGCGGACATACTGTAAAATAATTACTGAAAGAATAGAAGCTAACTATCTAGATGCAAAGGGCTCGAAAAAATATGCGGTTTAAAAAAAAAGGCATTGAAAACTGATTCTGGATATTGAAGTTATGCTTGATCAAAGAAAATGTTGAAGATGTCCACAATAGTAACGTGGCAAATAAAAATTTAACCAACTAAAAAAAAGAACCCCCCTCTTCCCAAGAGCAACCTTTGACAATCACTTTACAATAAAGTTGTTTTTAAGTGAATCACTTTTGTAAAATAAGTGATGTTCATTTTTGCAATAATGTTACTTTAAATTGTGTGGCAATAAATTAAAAGAATTAAGTGATTCACTTTTTATTTTATTTTATTTAAGTGAGATGCACTTTTACAATAAGGTAACTTGAAAATAGAAATTGCATGCACTAAAAAGTAGCTTAATAAGACTTGAATTCAAGACCTATTAAGGAATAAAGAATCTTTGGACCAAGTGAGCTAAGTTTAAAATGTACATAAAAGAATGGAAAGAGGAAGGGTTTTTGTTTTTGTTTTTTTTACTCTTCTCTCTCATTCTCCGTGCTTGCCTTTTTTTTTGCAAATCACAAAAAAAAATGAAAAACAAAGACACATTTTTTTTTCCACACAATGGGGTGATGTTAGATCTTGGTTAGCTTACCCAGAAAGTCTATGTTTTCAAGGTTTCTCGTTGTTTCTGATTCGCTGTGATAGCACAAGGTGCACGGCAATGAGCATACGTAGCGGAGAAGACAAGAAAAAAAATTTCCCTTTCTGTTTCTGATTCGCTGTGATCGCGTAAGGTAGCAAAGAGCATACACAGCCAGGGAAGGAAACGGTCCGAGACTAAAAAAGTAATAATATAATAATAAAACTAAAAAAATATGAGAGATTTAAAAAAGAAATAAAACAAATTAGTCACTGTAACATTATACCTTCAGATTTGCCGAAATGGGTGTTTCTGGAACAAACGAAAACAATTTTTGATGAAATGAAAACTATTTCCCAATGGAAACGATGCTCCAGATGCAATTGAATAACTCCTGCTGGCCACAAATGCACAAAAAATATAGAACCAGAAACCCTTTCAAAGTTTCAGCAACACTGGTTCTAGATCTTGATCAAAACTGAAAGCGGCTCTTCATAAACGCTCTGATACCATGTTCAGGTACACAGGGTACTCCCAAAAGACAGAATACCTTGAGAAACCACTTCACACAAATAGATCACAGATCAACACATTGATGTTTGTCACATGGTTAAAAACATCGAGAGGGAAACAGTCCACGGCCTTAGCCAAATAGCTACTTGAAGTAATTTATTATGCAAAAGAAAGAAAGTCACATGAGGTTCTCATAATCGATCAACTAGCCAAGGACACTCCATACTCTTTAAATAGAGATCATGGACCAATCAAGTGTTAATACATGGATCAATGGTAGGTATGATCTAAGAGAATTTGAACGGTCGGATCACTTTATGTCTAGAGCATTTCATGACCGCCGGATTAGAATATTTACAAATGCATACTAATGCATACTAAAGAAACACACTTTAACTAACGGATATATTACACAAGTTGATCTTAACTAACTCCTAAGTGTCTAAATATCCTAACATGTTTGGCCCACGTGAATGCCATAAACATTCTAGAAATCAAATTGGCTGTTAGGGGGTTGTTTTCACCCATCTTGGCAATTCATTTTGTTTCCAAAACTATTTTCCTCAACCTAGAATTGTGTATCTTGTTGTGTATGCATTTTTTCATTAGTCTAAATTGAATTGGGAGTGGAAATGAGGTATAACCCGTTGGGTAAACCTAATGTGTGAAGGAACCTCACACATAGATCTAGGGGGGTGGTTTTAATCTTTGCACACCCTCGATAACGTTGGAAGGGAAGGCATAGTCTGAGGGACTATGTAGCAAAGAAGGGGGTGCTTCCTTGTGTTGGGTGTGTAGATGTTCTAGAAGCCAGGATAGATCTAGTGTAGGTATCCATAGATCTAGGGTTGAGCTGACTAGCTTAGCAGTCATCCTTTCCATCTCCTTTATAGCTTAATAAACCCAATTGTGTTGGTTTGGCTAAGTTTTGTTGTATCCTTGGCTATGTGTTAGCCTGCTATTGTTCCTTATTCCTTGTGGGATTCATTCCCATCCTGGGGGTGGCAGTGCTACTGATAGATTGATGAGCATAGTGGCCTATGGTTGGGTGGAATGTTGCGACATAGATGGTTGTGGGATGATCTTTTTTATAAGATAAGTATCTATGTGTTAATCTCTTCATTTGTATGTATTTATGATTTAAATGAACAAGATAAATGTTTGAATGTAAATTATTTTTCTTTGACTGTATGTTAATGGTTTATGCACTTGTGTATATTTTTACTTCAATGCATTTATATTAAGTTCATGGGGCTAGATTTCCCAGATATATAGAGGTAATGGCACATCCTCTCCACTGGGATGAGGGGTGGGGACGTGACATCTATCAAGTGGGGAGAGCGATTAAATCTCTCTAGGTGCAAACCTCTTCTTAAGTATTGCACTCAAGGAGCTATAAGCTTTGGTGTGTCCTATATATAAGAATTGATTTCAATCAAACTAAAAGATACATCTTTTATTTACAGTGTACATATAATATTTTTAATATTAATATTTGATATTATTTATGGCCAACATAAAATATTTATTATTATTTTGTATTTTTTTAGCAACGAACATTACAAAATCTTCCCATACATGGCTTTAAAACCAGGTGTAAAGGCCTCCTAAAACCATGAGTTGTTTAGGAGGACTTGCGCATGGTCTTAAAACCATTTGCAAGGCCCTCATAAACTATGTACAATAAAACCATGGGTTGTTTATGTTGTCTTGCACATGGTTTTAAGACCGTTTGCAAGGGCCTCCTAAACCATGTACAATAAAACCATGGGTTGTTTAAGAGGCCTTGTACATGGTTTTAAAACAATGTTCAAGTGCAACATTTTTTTGGGCGATAATTCAATTTTTTATTTTTTATGATTTTGTTAGGTAGGAACATTACAACATCTCTCCCATATTGTGTTTTTTTTTCTGATCGATAGTTTTTTCGACAGATAATTAATTTTTTTATTGTTTTGTTAGGTAGGAACATTACAACATCTCCACCATATTAGGTTGTTTTTGTAGTCAACATTTATTGTAGCGGATAATTAAAATTTTTTATTTTTATTATTTTGTTAGTTACAAACATTACAAGATTGATAAACATTACAACATCTCCCTCATGACAAACATTAAAACATCTCTTTCATGCTGGGTTGTAGAGCGCCTCTTCGGGTAATAAACGACATTCTCTATAGGTTTGTGCGATTTTAGAGGTAAAACATATTTGAGGATATCGATTTTAATTCTATCAAGTGATATTTTAGAATCAAGCCGTGAATTGTAAATGGTTGTGCAGAGTTCTTAAGATTTAGTTTGCATTAACCATCGTAGCATAATTCGATGGTATTGGTATGGAATTTTATGTACTAACTTTGTGGAGGAAATTCGAAAATAGATGAATATTAAACAGAATATGGATAGGGTAAATTAGCCTACATTTTTTGGCACATATTTCGAGACAAAAATTATTTAAATTTTATTGTTTTATTTTTAATTTTTTCCCATTATGTAACTGCATAATTGGTTTAGGGTTAGTTTTAGATTTTAAAAGTTTTAAGCTTTAAAATTTATAATATATATTTTGTTTTATATTTTAGTTCTAAACATAAAAAACTAATTAGTTTTTATATTAGATTTATTTTATAATATAAATACAAACTTTAGTAACTAGTTATAATATTATATATGGTATTTTAGTTAATATAATATATTTTGGAATATATTATTAGAAATTGGTTTTATTCTTTCATAATTTAATTTTGGCATTTTCATGATTTGATAAATTTATAAATACATTATTAGATTTAAATGTTTTAAGATTTATATTTCCAGTTGTTTATAATGAAAAATAAATGTTACATGTAACAAGATAGGAATTTGGAAAAATTCTCCTATTTTTTGGAGAATATATAGATGTTTTAATGTTTTCTTTGTTTATTTTTGTGATTGGAAGTATAAAATAGATACTGCATTTAACAAGCAAAATGGCCCGCCATAAGACATTTTGCTCATCAAATTCCAATATTGCATGCAAATATTGAATGTTTTATGTATATTTTAAAATTTTCTAAAATTTGAAAGATAAGTTTTTTAAATCTATAAGCAACCTACTCCAGTGTTTTTTTCGTACTTTATTTTTTTAGTCCTAATTTTTTCCGTATCAAATCGTATTTAAATCTGTATTCATATTCAAATTATGCTGCTATGGCATTAACCACCACAAGGAAAGTGTACACATTCACATTTAAATTATACTTCTATGAGATCGACAACATTGGATACAAATACTGTCAACCCTTTATGTTGAAGGAGTCAAGATCTCTATCTCTGCAAATAAATAACATAAAGGATATTCAATAGATATGACGCTCCTGAAAATTCATGAAACAACTCCGAACAACTAGGAATGGGAAGATCTCCCTCTTTTCTATGCTAAAAAAAATCATATAAGTAATATAAGGGGCATGCATTAACATTCATACTTCTAGAGTTTTGTTCATGGAGCCTCTACTTAATATCCTTGCCACGAGCAAGTACTATCTACATGGAGAGAAGTGAACAAAATGATTCTTCTTTATTCCCAAGAAGTGATTGAAGTCTCTTTCCTCTTTATCTCATGCGTATACCTCATTTCTTAGATAATGTGGATACTTTGCATAATATTTCCTACCAACCATAGTTTTTTGGGACTACATAAGTTGATGAAGCCTATCGGCATCTAAAAACATATATTTGTTTACTCTCAATCCTAATTTGTCAAAATTACAATAACATTTTGAGACAAAGTTAGATTCCTATAATTATGTTATTGAGGTAATCCTCCAACAAAACGAGCATCTAGTCTCTTATCATTGAAAACGTATGCTTGTTTCTAAGCTCCAATATAATGCCCATGATGAATAATTTTATTTCCCCGTCCAAGCTCTCAAATAATGGAATTTCCCTAATACAATCTTACTTCATTTAAAATCCTATTGTTAAGAAGCAAGTGATTTCTTTTATATAGATTCACACTCTTTGCAACACCTCAAAACAAACCAAGAGAAATATGGAAATTTCTTGTCCATTCGTCATTCATCCATGCCCATTGGGATACATATCTGTTTATTTTATTAGTGTCTTTCCATTGACTAGTGTCATCATAATGAGATATTTTTCATTGTGTTTTCCTTTTAACATGGTTACTTTCATTCCATGCAATAGGAAATTCACCATTCAACAAGATGCCCATCTATTTACCCACACTGCTTGAACTGTTATGGAAATTGCTGGGAATTCTTTTGTCACTTCCCCTCCCCTCTCGCTATCACATAGGATGTGACTACAATGCTACTATCATAACTAGGCATCTAGCCCCATGAAAATAATCAAGAATGCATTGGAAATAAAATATATATGTAGATATATAAAAAATGAAAATACAATGGAAGCAAATATATTCCTCCAATACATAATAATTCATAAAACAAATACATTGCAGAGTTAATATAAGACCACTTACTTTGAAAATGAGTTGCCCCACAACTAGCTATGTCACTGCAATGTTCCACCCAACCATAAGCCAATTGTAATCATTAATCTCTCAGCACTACTGTCACCCTCAAGCTACGCATGATTTTCACAAGGAAAAAGGGAACAACATGCTCACACATATCCAAATACACCAAGGATTAGGAAATTGAATCCACGGTTTGGTTTATCAAGTTGCTAATGTAGCGGAAAGGAAGAATTGTTAAGCTAGTGAGCTAAACCACAAATCTACGGACACCTGCACAAGATCTATCTAGCTTTTCCTCGACAATACCTAGACACCCAACACAAGGAAGTATCCACTTCACTGCTACACAGTCCCTTAGGCTATACCTTCCCTTCCAGTGTTCTCTAACGTGTTCATAGAATATTAGCCAAACCATTTTGATATTTTCGTGAGGTTATTCTCTTTAGTAGGTTTATCAATTCAATTTTGGGCCTCTTCCACTCGTAATTTAGTTCAGACCAAAACAATGATGCACATAACAACAAAACACAAGTGTTTGGCATGACGCAAAAATGTTTTGGCAACCAAAAATGAAATGGTAGATGGGGAAATCAACCTTGGGTGAGTAATTCGATTTTAGCAAACATTTATGGGCATTATGGGAGAAAAAATGACCTCTATAAACCCCCAAATAGTGAATCTATGCTTCCATCCACTGTGCAACACACAAATGGATTTCCTAGCATGGAAAGGTGAAGGAAATTGCAGAAAACGTGAAGGGAAACTCCCTAGCTAGCTCTAGCTGCATGAGGAAGAGAAGGACATGGGCGAGGAATGGTTTGGGCACCAATCTTTGGGTGTTTTCTTTCTGGGTGAATCCATGAAGATGGGTGTCTATTTTGGGGGGTCTTATGAGAAAATAAATATGATTTTTTCATTTTTTCCAACTTTGGGCGAACGAAAGTGATATTTTTGTTTATAATTTCACTTTTAAGTCAAAACAAATTTTTTAGAGAATTATGTTAGCTTTCTATTCATAAATGTTTAAATTCTTTTTATTCAGATTTTATATGTCGTTTTGAAAAAATTTCGACACTGTATCCTTATAAAATGAAAGGACTAAAAAATATTCATGTTTGGTTGTGCCCCTGAAATCATTGTTAAACTTGTGTTTCGCAAAAACAAAATATGCTTTGACAATCAACACACAATATACTTGCAATGAATATAATTTTGTAACCAATGAATCTATATACTAATTATAATAATTTTATGAATTCGATCAATGGGGAAACCTTGTCGGTTTTCAACATGTTTTTAATTGCGACACTTTTCTCTCATTTGACTATAAAACTTAAAAATCCACAAATACCCTTTTGAAGTAGACACTCCAATTAATTGCGCCATATTTTTTTCAAATTTTTAGGTGGTGTATTTTTAAAGTTATATATTTTTCATTTCACCGCATTTTGAAAGAGATGAAACGAAACTCGACACATGTTAAGAAACAAAAAAATTAAAAATATCAGATATCACCTATACACAACAAAATCTATACCTACATAAAGTAGATTTAATGACGAAACTAATGGTATCAAGTCCAACAGTCGATTTGTAGTGTAAGGCATCCATTTTACCTTTCGAAAATGGAGAAACCTAAAAACTGTGTAGGTTTTAGGTCTTAGAGGTTATCCGGCCGAATAATGTTTTTCCATTACGGAACCATTACAAGAAAGGTTTTTCGGCTGAAAAACAAAACGAAAAAAAAATTTCGTCGGCCAAAAGAAAATTTACATTATCTATATTCGCATAAGTAAAACAAAACAGACACATTATGTTAACACTTTTTCATTTTGTTTAAGTAAAAATATTTTTGAAGGGGTTTTCAGGGGATATTTCTTTTTCCAAAGTTATTTTTTTAAAAGGTATTTTTCTTCTTATTTATTTCAAATGGGTACTTTCAAAGAGTTTTTTCCCAAGGCACTTTTGCCAAATATTTTGTGTTTTAAAGTATTTTTGCAAATGAGTTATTTCTTTGCAAGAGGTTTTTCATAGAGTTTTTTTTCCAAGGTATTATTGCAAAGTGGGTTATATATTTCCAATGGGTTTTTCCAAAGAGTTTCTTTTTCCAAGCTATTTTTGCAAAGGAGTCATTTCTTTGCCAAGGGTTTTTTCGAAGAGCTTTTTTTTCAAATGTATTTTTGCAAAGTAGGTTATTTCTTTGCAATGGATTTTTCCAAAGAGGTTTTTTGCAAAGTATTTTTCCAAAGGAGTTGTTTTTCCAAAAATATTTATATAATTTATTTTTTCAAAGAAGGTTTTTTTTCAAAGAGGTTTTTTTTTCCAATTGTTTTACAAAGAATATTTCTTTACAAGGTGTTCTTATTTTTTTCCAAGGGTTTTACCAAAGGAGATTAAACAATCATGGGAAATAAGAGAAACTGTAAAAAAAAAAAGTGATCGCAAACATGATGATGATGCTAATAGGGAAAAACAAAAACTCAGAAATAGAGCCAAAAGAGGAAGGGTTGTAGAAATTGAAGAGAGAATTGAAGATATAAGAATAGATTTACATGACACTGTTGATGAAATGGAAATTGAAAATAGGGTAGAAGAAGAACAAATGGAAGTTGAAGAGACCATTGTTGAAGATGTAAATAGTGATTTACATGTTGATGTTAATGAAGTCAATATTGAAGATCAAAATCAAGATCCAGAAATTGGACCTCGTATGTATATATGATGTATTTTCCAAATTCATTTTTTATAATGAATTGTATTTTTGGACATATGTTAAATTAAATTTAACTTGATGTATAGGTAGTTTCACCATTGATGATGAAATGTTAGAAGACATTAATTGTGACAAATATGGAGAAAAATTACCCATACATGTTGCACTCTATCGTGCTACAAAAATTTATGATGATATTCTCAAGGATTGTTCAATAGCAGGACAAGCGCAAATTTTGAGATGTTTATTGGTGTCCAAGAAGTTAGAATGTGCTACATCATTATTGGGTATTCACAAGGTGACAAAAGAGTTGAAATTGAAACATAATGTGATAGAAAATATAGGTGATGCAATAAAAAAATTTGAAAAATCCAGAAAGAAAGAGACGAGTGCTACACATAGAGCAATTTAGACAGCAATTGTTTTAGCTAGTACTAGACAAAAATGTTTGACAACACAACTAGCACAAGAAATTGGAACCTCAATAAAGACATTATACAAACATAGCAAATTCAGAATGCAAATAGATGAAAATGATGAACATGCTTGCTGGGAAATTATTTGTAGACAACCTTACATTATACAATCTTAAAGATATTGTATAGAAATATTAGTTGGAACATGCTCGAGTTTCACCAAATTCGAGGGATGTGATATGACAAAGAGTATCATGAAATATATATGAAAGTCATCTAAAACATATAATGGAAATTATACAAGTACAATTTCTAAATAAATTCAAGGAGGATCATCGTGGAATTAATATGTCAATCACTACATTTGTGCAACAAAAACCATGGTATGTTAGACCTAATACTATACATGACACATGTTGTTGTCATTATCATGTGCAATTTCAATTATATTATGACACATTTCTTGAATTTGGTAAAATGTTTTGGACAAATTCATCGCCTCCTCCCACAGTACGTGAATTCATATATCAAACCCTAGGTGAGAGAAATCACGATGAAGTATTTTATAATAAGAAATGTGTCAATGGAAAACATTGTCATGGCTGTGGAAATCTTGTTTTATTCCAAAATAAATACCCTATCGATAATCATCAATCATTTTCAAATGTAACCATAGATTAGAGAAGATATGAATACAACAATTATTCTATAAGTTCCAGTGATGCACATTCCAAAAGAATTGATTTGCAAGAAGATAAAATATGTGTGACATATTTTCTCAAGAAATTTGAAAGTGAAATTTATAAATACACCAAGAATTCACATAGAGCACGATGGAAAGACCTTCAATTCAAACATTCCCGTGAAATATTTCTAGCTGGAACAATTTTGTCTGTGGTTGATTTTGCAGAAAACTACACATTTGCTGCACAAAAAGAGATTCAAAGTGAATACTATCATGTTGACCAAGTTTCAATATTTGTCCATGTTCTATATAGACATTCTAAAAAATATGTTGATGGCATTGAAATCACATGTGGCAATTGAGATGTGATTAAATACTATCACTTTATATTAGTGATGATCGTACACATGATACACATTTTGTTCAACATTGTATTGAATTTTTTTTTTATGATTCACTAAAAAGTCGTAAAGTTAAATTCAATGAACATTCGATATGGTAGGATGGGTGTGTAGAACAATTTAAATCTTCATGATCATTATTTTGGTTATGTTGGATTCATGAAAAACTGAACATTAAACATTGTTGGAATTTCTTTGAAATTGGACATGGAAAAGGTGAACATGATGGCGCAGGAGCATGCGTAAAAAGAGCACTTTGTAGATGGCAAATGAACCATTCTTCTAGTCGATTCCATTCAGCTGCAAAGGTTGTTCAATGGTGTAAATCACATCTAAGCCATGATTGTAGTCAACAATCAAATTATGTGTGCAGGTATGTACATGATTTTTTTCAATTTATATTAATTGTCAATTTTAAAAAATGTATGTACTAACATTGAAGTATTTGTACACTAACATTAAAAGTTTTCATTTGTGATTTATCATTTATTGTGTATGTTTTTTTGGCTTGTTAGGGTCCAAGATACAAATATATCAATACCATACGAGGCTTGCACCATACATGGGACTAGAGAACTTCACTCTATTGAAACAAAAGCCTTCCAAAATGTGTTTGCATTTGACAATAGAAAGCAATCATGTTTTTGTCATATTTGCACCGAAAATGTTGAATCTACAGAAGTTTGTGAAAACATAATAAACAACTACATAAAACATTGGAAACACATAGAGATTAATCCAAAAGGGAAAATGCCACTAGTAAGCATAGAAGAATTAGAATCAAAAGAGATAAAAATATCATCTGATAGCGATATAATTTCATATCTTGTTAGAGAAGGTAATGATCTTGTTGATTTTTCATTGTTGTCCATCACCTTATGTGTATATAGTCAATTTAACTCGCTTAAAAACTCTAACGCCAATTGTAATTTGCACAGGAGATGTTTTCGCTATGATTCCACCTTTAAACAACGATGAAAATGTAAAATATTATTTAATGCAATGCACTAAAGGAAAAATGAATTTATTGGAGGAATACAATGACAACGGATCTACATACGAGAAAAGATCCATCATTTTAAAAGGCTATTTTTTTGTAGCATACCCATATGACTGAAAATTATTTCTACTTTCAGGATTATGAACATGTTGTTATATGTTGTCAGTATAGTCATTTAGTATGTGCATCTTGAATAAAATTGGTACAAGTTCCAACAAAAAAACACTTAAAAAATAGAAAATGGAAACTATCCAAATATGACCATGAACGGATAATTGAGGATGGCATTCCATTGCGATGTTTTTAACTATATCATTTCTTGTTTTATGTTAATATTGACTATTATGCTCAAATATGGATTGAAATTTAATTTATTAGAATTCAAAATCAAATTGCTAATGTTACCTTCGTAATAAAAAGATTAGAATTCAGAATGAAGTTGTTGATGTTACCTTAGAAACTTCATGGATTGAATTTTAATTTATTGAAATTCAGAATCAAATTGCTAATGTTACCTTAGTAATAAAAAATATTAGAATTTAGAATCAAGTTGCTAATGTTACCTTAGAAATTTCATGGATTGAGCTTTAATTTATTACAATTCATAATCAAGTTGCTAATTTTACCTTAGTATACAAAATTTTTAGAATTCAGAATCAAGTTGCTAATGTTACCTTAGAAACTTCATGGATTGAGCTTTAATTTATTAGAATTCAGAATCAAGTTGCTAATTTTACCTTAGTGATAAAAAATATTCCATATGAGGTAGAGGCATATTGCCAATGGCAATTAATATATTAAGGTTCTATGATGAGAGATAATATTCTAGTTATGTATATGAGCATTACCTAAACTTTGATTGTGAATACAAGATGTGTGTTAGGAATATTGCACCTATCAAAACTAGATTGATTCATGAAAATATTTTACATCTACAAACATACATAAATTTAATAATACATACATTCATATATTTGCACCTATCAAAACTTCCTGACATATCCTAACATTCTTTCCTAACATTCATTCATACATTCATATATTTGCACCTATCAAAACTTCATAACATTCAACCTTTCCTAACATTCATTTCTAACATTCCCCACATCGATTCCTAACATTCCCCGTATTCATTCTTAACATTAGATTGCACCTATCAAAACTTCGTAACATTCCTAACATTCATTCCTACATTCATATATTTGCACCTATCAAAACCTTATAGCATTCATAACCTTTCCTAACAATCATTCCTAACATTCCCCACATTGATTCCTAACATTACCCATGTTCATTCTTAACATTAACATTCCTCATATTAATTCTTAACATTAGATTGCACCTATCAACACTGAAAATATTTTACATCTACAAACATACATAAATTTAATAATACTTACATTCATATATTTGAACATATCAAAATTCCTAACATTCCTAACCTTTACATATACATGTACATAATCTAGAAAACAATATCTAAGGTCAATGTACATGTATATAATCCAAAAATTAAGCTCCTCGATGTCCAAATCAATTACAATATATATATATATATA
>LPNX010796269.1:5135-23868 GCA_001517045.1 Pseudotsuga menziesii
AAACAATCACAAGCGTCGCTTTTTCGACGCTTAGCCTTACAAACCGTCGCTTTTCCGACGCTTATAGCTGTCGCTCTTTCGACGCTTAGACTTAAACTCCGTCGCTTTTCCGACGCTTTTCGCTGTCGCTCTTTCGACGCTTAGATTTAAACTCCGTCACTTTTCCGACACTTCTTGCTGTCGCTTTTGCGACGTTGTTTCTTAATATCCGTCGCTTATCCGACGGCAAGAATGAGATTTTCTTAAAAAATTTTCACTACCGTCGAAGAAGAGCTGTCGCTTAACCAACGCTTATTTTTTAACCGACGGTTACTTAGGTGTCGCTTAACCGACGGGTAATCAGGTGTCGGAAAACCGACACCAAGTTTTCGACGCTTAAAAAAAATCAAAGTGTCGTACATGCGACAGGGAAGTGTCGAAAATCCGACATGACGGCCGTCGGATTTTTGGTCAAAATGTAGTAGTGCCAAAAAGTTGGTGAACTATGCAATAGGAATGTGGCTGCTGCTACTGGACCGTAGAATGTGAAGTGAAGGAATCTAAACTGCTGCTTGGTTGGATGAAGTAAATTATGAAAGATGAAAGTAGAACTGTGGTACTCTCATATGGTTGAAGTATGCTGCTATAAAACTGCTGATGGAGTCATGCAAAGTATACAGTATTCACCTGCTACAAAACTCGATGGTACAATTCTTACCATGTGAATAAATATGTCGATGTCGAACATGGAAATACATCATTGGATTACCGACCATTGATGAATGTCGTTAACCAATGCGAGGCATTCTCACCATTGATGCCAATGAGTGCCAAGGTACCTAATTACATCATGAAAAGTGTGAATAAAGGAGTTGATGTCGAGCCACTTGCAAGGTCTAACGATCAAGGGACATTGATGTATTCCCATTATTGTCAGTGAGAGAACTTGCCATTAAGGCATGCAAGACTCAAGGTACTAACAATGAACTCTAGTCTCTATCCCAAATAAGGTGCTGAGGTTGATGGGGCAATACTTGTTGAAAGGTTGGCCTTAAGGAATCCCACATAAGTCAACATGAGTTGTACATAATGAGTGGTAGGACTATAGATAAAATATCTCATGATCAAATAGTTTTTATGGCACGGATAACAAAGCAATGTAGTCATGGAAAGGAAACTGAATGGTTTTATTCAGAAGGAAAAAGGTAAATTGAAAATGAAGAAAAATGTGTGTGTTAACACCTCTATGTTGAATAGTTGAGGAAGAAGTGTGATTGTGGAGTGATAAAATGATACATAAAATTGGCTAAGTATGATGGTCTTGACTTCGTTATTAAAACGCGCATTTTGATTAAGTTGTTACACAATCTAAAGGTGTAAAGGGTGAGCATGAATATCTATGGTTTAAAATGGATCCGCTGGGAAAAGTTGCGCAGGGAATAAGTGGAGATAAAAAGCAGAAGTGGTTAACGGGGTAGAAAGATCAACGCGTGTGGAATAAAGCGAATTAAATCTACGGTTGAGAAACAATCCACTGAGTAAAGAGACACACTTGAAGAAATGAGAAAGGCTAGCGGAATACACATAACTGATCTTGATCCAACGGTTTGGGAGAAAAGTGAAAACTTATAAATGGTCATTGTTAGTTCCAGAAGGAAAAGTTGTGAGATGGTTAAAAATGAAGAGTGGTAGAGGAATGTAAACCATTTTCCATGTGGCAACTTAGAGTGAATTCCGCGGGGGAAATCAGTAAATAAAAAACCGCTTGATGAGAGCTCCGAAAAAATATGTCGTATAAAGGTAAAGTTGACTTGGTTTAAAAAAATAGTTTCATTTGCATTCTGTGGGTGAAAGAGAAGGAGACACTTCGCCATCTTTCCAAAGTCAACTTCTACGTATCTATAGTCACAGGAAAGCCTTAAACACTTAAACTTGGTTCGAAGAGTTGTTGCCATTGTTTGTTATGGAAAAGGAACACGGTTTGGGAGTTTTATGCAGAGTTTTGGATGAGAGGGAATAATTTGTTGTCGATAGGGAAAGAAACATATGTGACCCTATTCTATCAGTTGGTAATGTATCGGTTTCAAAGGAGCAGTTGTGGCAGTGCAATTTGCAAGGGAATGATAGTCTGAATATCTGTGGTTCTTTCTCATATTACTTTGCTATTGAACAAACTTTACCATTTCCCAAATTTGTCAAATGGTGCGCAAATAGTTATTCTCCCTCTGAAAAAGTTATCATGAGTCATACCACGTCAAAAATACTTTGTAAGGTCGATGAAAAAACCATTCGTGGAATACTGAACCTACCTGATAATTTTCTTGATAGTTGTGAGTCCTTGAATGAGCTAGTCTTAGTTGAAATGTATAAAAATTGTAAAACCGAAGTTAGATGCCAATTTCTTTCCAGTATTTTGAAAGATGGTCAGTCATTAGAAGGACTTTTTCTGCCATACAATGTTAACATTTTCAAAAAAGAGGTATAGTTGGTCATGTCCTTGGTCAGTTAAATTCTAGGTTTAGATGATGATATTCATATCAGCGAGGTCATTTTAGGTTTCTTATTGAGTATAAGTTCAATTGATCCCGAGTCTCATTTAATCCACTGTTTTAGTCTGGATGAGTATTTGGCTGAGGTTATCCATGTCCAGTTGGTCGAATTTCCCAAATTTAGGCTTTTTAGATATCAGTCATACTTACTGAACATGCTGCCGTGTTCTAATGTGTCGGAATTGCAATTCTTGTCCACCATTTTCTCTCCAGATCTTCCAAAACAAATTAACATGTTTGAGTTTGTAAATACGATTATGGCCGATATGTATAAATTTTTGTTTGATGATGTATTACCAAGGGTATTCAAATAAATGAAACTCATGCTACAACCTTTCTCAGAGGACAGGATGGGATACTGGTTCTTATATAAAGATTTTACTATTTTGACGGTGTATGGGTTCACTAGGGAACCATAAAGGTTACTTGTTTTTCTGACTCTAAGAATATTTGCACTTGAGTTTATGAGGCAAAGATTGTGTGCAGAAGAAGAGCATTTTGGGGGGTTCAAAAAGTCTTCCAATGTTAAATTTCCTCTCAAAGTTGGTTCATTTATTTTCAGAAACAAAAGTGCCCTGTTGGTCATAGAAAAGTTATTAGAAGTAATGCATTTCTAGAAGGAGCAGAGAATTAATTATGATCCACATCACATTATCTCTCAGAGGAAGCAGTCAAACAAAAATAAACCATTCGATCATCAAATTTTTGAAGGCTTAGATAAAATATCCAATTTGTATTATTTTGAAGAGAATTCAGGAATCGATGAGGATAGGAGCAACGAGTTGACTGCAACAGTTCAAGCACCTGATAATCCTAGCATTTTGAATAAGAGAAGTCTTTCTGAAACTGAGAGCATGGGTGCGGATGAAAACATTTCACATAAAAAGATCAAAACACACCCTCAAGATGATCAAGTTTCAGGAGAAATAATTTCAGAGGATTCAAAGAGAATGGTCTTGTTCCCGAAGAAGTCTGCACAGATGCATCAATATTCTTTCGGAGGAGAAGGTAATGCAGAGTCTAGTTCCTGTTTCAAATCCAGAGCGGAGTTAGTGTCAAGTTATGCTGAAAAACAAATGCAGTCATCAAAGGAAACCAGAAATATGCTTCCTTGAGTTAGAAGTCTAGTCAATCAAAAGACATCATAGATTTGTACCCAAGATGCAGAAAGGAATACCTTGAAGTTCTCCGTGGTTAGTGATAAAAACGTATCTGAGATGGAAGTGAAGTTAGATAAAATTAGTGTCCCTGATAAGATACAACTCCACAAGCAGACTGGAGATGTTATTTATTCCGATTTATTAAATGCTATTATGAAATTTAATAAATTGCAGTCCCTTGTAGATAAGATGGAAGTCCAATTGAAGCATGAGAAGGTAGAAAATAAAGCAAATCTGATCCAAATTAAAAAGTTACAGGGAGATGTTGTAAGCTTAGGAAACAAACCAGGAAATGTACATGCAACCAAAAAGCTTTTATAAGAAAAGGACAATACCATTCAAGTATTGAAAAAGAGGCTTAAATTCCCAAATGTTGAACATGCTCAGTCCCCAGAATTATTTACACTGCAGGAAGAAAAAGATAAAGTTTATCAAGAGATGATGGACTACAAAGGCAAATCATTGAAGTTGCAAGAGGAGAAAAACAAATGGGAGGTGGGAAGAGCTGAATTGATGGCCCAGATTTAGAAGTTAAAAAAGGATCAGAATGATGAAAAGGAAATTATGGAAGAGTTGATGAGTCAAACTCCTATTGACATGGATTTACCTCTTGTGAATATTGAAAGACCGTTAACTGAATTTTTTGCAGATGATCTATTAGTTCCTATGTCTCAATTAAGTCTAAAGGATGTGGAGATTAAGGAATTAAAGAAAGAAAATGAGAAAATTAAACCAGAATTGGCTAGGAACATTGCTGAGAAGAATAAAACATTGAATGATAAAATCCAATTACAGAAAATGTTCAATGAGTTAAAGGAAAAAAGTATAGGAAAAGCTCCTCTGCAAGGTGCTAAACATTTAATTTGAGGTACATTATCTATGGAAATCACCAATTTCAGGCACTTTTTAAATTTTATTGATCATCAAAGTGCATTAGTCAATTTAGCTACTCAAATATTGAAGTTGGAAAATGAGACCATGGAAAAGAAGCCTTTAAATACAACTCAGAATGCTTTAAATTTCTTGAATTCTCTAACATATCAAAAGTTGTAGGACATCGGGATTAAGGATAGAGTAGCAATTGTGCTATGGGCAAAAAAGTTTATTAACAAACATCAAGTTATGAAAATAGTGCATGATAAGGCTAATACAATGTCTTCGTAGATAAAGGATTTCAAGCTTGATTTTAAGGATCTGTTTGAGGATGGCCTCCCTTCTTTTTGGGACGACGAAGGAAGATTATTTTCTCAGGAGAATTATGACAGTTTGATAGTTCATAATCGCATGGACCATTCCAAGTTCGAAGATTTGGTTAAAGGGTTGACTGGAAAGATCATTGTAGAAAAATTGACAGAGGATTTTGAAATATTGCAAAAGTTTTTAATCACTAGAAGAGGATTGCCCACAGTATCTTATGAAGCTTATGTGGATCTGGAGGTGTCCATTAGAGAAATGACAGAATACGGCACTCCAAATGTGGAGCAATGGAGGATCGTGGAGAGATTCGGGAAGACCAAGCATATACTTCATCCTTGAAAACAAGTGTTGCATTTCATGGAGCTTCTTATTCGGGATACTTTACAAGTCACTAAGTTGGTTATAATCAAACAATCTGTTGTTTGAATCGAAGCATGTAGTTTTTATTCCTAGTTATTAGGGATATGGTTACAAAAACTTTGATTAACATATTATTCGATTATTAATCTTCTTGGGAAGAAGTTATCTTTGAATATATTTGAATTTATTTGATGTATTGGGGTTTGGAACCCATATGTTTGTACCGATGTTTTTTGAGAACTTATGATTTTTGAACAAATAAAAGAGCCGAATGCTGGATTGATCATCAAATATTCCTGTGTTGTTTATGTTACAGTCTGTGCCTTCTTTCCATGTTATTGTCTTTTAAGTGCTTATCTTCCATTCTATTTTCTTCATATCTAAACATAGTATTTAATAGTTTTAGAATTCATACTTGTTATGCTCTGGCTATTGCCTCAGATATTTCACAAATATTTTTGCTAAAGTTGATATGGAATTCATCTTGTGATGCTCTATATTGATGGATTGTTCATGTTTCTTTCTTATTCGCCTGAAAATCAATGAATGACTATGACTGGATGATTATCTTGCCTTTGTTGGGATTCTATGTATGAAACTCTGCATTATCTTTATCTATTTGACTCCATTTCCCAATGGTTATATGTGTTGTTTCAACCATCTGCATAATTTAAAGTATTGATTCCAATATCTGGCCTTGTTAAATTTATATCTGAGAGATCCCTTTCTGGAAAGAAAAGCCAGTTTCTTTCTAAAGTGGTTTTTGCTATTACCTTGGGATATACCTTTTGCAACATGGGTACATTCTGAGTGATAACAAATTGGCGCCATTGGCGGGGATGAAAGTGAAAATCAACACTGGGAGAACGACAAAGTTTATAAAGATTAAGAAAAGATTCATGTGGGAAAACATGAATTTTTGTCAGTAAAGAAGGTTGTATATTTGCCCTGGCGATTCCAGTTTTAAAATTATTTCAAGATTTCAAAGGACATCCTGGCTTCGAAAAGACATACATGAGGTAATTCTGATACATAAGTTTTACGAAGTTTGGAGGATTTAGATTTTTTTTTAAGAAAAAAGACAAAGAAAAAGTAGATATTTCTCTGTTTGGTGCATCATCTTCTCAAAATTTTCATAGCATCTTTGATAAAAAAATGGGAAATTGATATTGAAAAGGGTTTGTTGAAATCTAAATCTGAGTCTAATCTTGAAAATGTTGAATTTAATCCTCGAAGACTAGAATCTTATTTACTTGATTCCCTTTGGAGAGATCTTCAACAGTCTACAAAGGTTGAAAAAACACTTTTTATTCAAAATATTCAAAATTCCTCAGTCCCTCCAATTCCACCTAGACCAATGGCATCCAGATTTGCTGCTTTACATTTACCTACTGTCTTGCATGATCTTCCCAAAAATTATTCTCATAGAATTTCTTTATTTGATGGAGAAGGAAGCATAAAAGCAAAGCAGCATGTAGTTAAATTTGAAGATTTTGTCGACTTGGAAGAAGTCGATTATATGGATGTTAAAATGCGGTTGTTTTCTCAGAGTTTATCAGGGGAAGCAAAGAAATGGTTCAAATATTTTCCAGCTGCATCTATCTTGACTTTTCAAGCTTTCCAGAATGCATTTCTAGAAAGGTGGGATGACAAACAAAACCCTCTGCAGTTTTTGTCCCAATACAATAGTCTCAAGAAAGGAGGTTTTGAATCTGTTCATGAATTTTCAAGCAGGTTTATGAGAGTTTATAATTCCATTCCAGAAGATATAAAACCTTCTGCAGTTGCTTCCAAACTTCATTATGCTAGGGCCTTTGATAAAGACTTTTATTTTTCATTAAGGGAGAGAAAATCAGCAAGTCTTGTTGCCATGTTCACAGACACTTTAGAAGTGGAAGCAAACATGATGGCGAGTGGAAAGATGAAACAAAGAGACATTGATAGGAGGAAAACAAGAGAAGAAAATATGTCTTCTACTTCTTCTTCTGCTACTGATATTAAATTTGAAATGATGTTGAAGACAATGGAGAAGTTCATGGATAGATTGACTGTGGACAATAGATCATTCAATAGAGAACAAGCTGATACTCAAATAAAAAATCCAAATTTTAGAAGGCCAAATCCTACTATGCCTCCACAAAACAGGCAAAGATATATGAGAAACCCAAGGAATCAAGAAGAGCAACAGATTCGACCACCTTTCCCTAAGAATTATGTTGCAGATGAAGAGGATCCTGTTGAGAATGAAATTCATCTTTTTGGGGAATGCGATTCAGAGATATATCTTACTAAGGAAGAACATCACATGTTTGCAGAGGAAGATGGAAATGAATATTTTGAAAGGGAATCAGAGTAATATTAGAGGTGTTATTTACATGCTATGAATGATGTACAAAGGAAGATCAGATTGAGAAATAGAGAGGTTGTTGTAAATAAAGGGAGGATAAATTCAAACCAGCCTTCTACCAGTTCATTAAATATAGAAAAAGGAAACGAAATACAAAAAGATCCTATTGTAAATAAAGAAGTTGAGAATAAAATAGAAAAAACAAAAGGAACAAAACAAGTGGTACCAGTATATGTAGAGAAAGTTAATTCTATTTTTAATTTGCAGAATGAACTTTCTAAGTTGAAAGTCTCTGTTCCTTTTAACGAGTTGTTGAGGAATAATGAGTACAGGGATACAATAACAAGGATGGTTAAATGTCAAGGAGAATTTCAGTCTGACTTTTTAGAGTTGACAGATGATAATCCTACTATTTCATTTGGGTCAAAAGTTGAAAGTATAGATGATGAAGAAGTTCCTCCTTTTTATTTGAGTTTGAATGTGCATGATATGGTGATACATAATGCAATGTTAGATTCATGTGCATCACATAATTTAATGCCAAAAGGAGTAGTTGAAAGTTTGGGACTGGAAGTAACAAGACCTTATAAATATTTGTATTCTTTTGATTCCAGGAGGGTGAAATGTCTTGGTCTAATTAAAGATATGGTAGTAACTTTGAATAAATTGACAACTAAAACAATAGCAATGGATGTGGTAGTGGTAGACATTCCACCAAAATTTGGGGTATTGCTATCAAGGTCTTGGACTTCAAAGTTGAAGGGTAGCTTACAAATGGACATGTCATATGCCACTATTCTTATCCAAGATGGAAGTAGGAGGTTGTATAATGAGAAAATAACTTCTTATGTAGTGAACAGTCAAGATAGACCCGAAATTCATCATATATATGCTGTTGATACTGATTTGGGTTCTTTTATATTATTTAATGATACTGGCCCATGTGATTTTGGGTCTACATTGCAAATGAAATCTGGAAAGAATAAAGCAGCAGTGATAAAGCAAAATGATTTGGAAAAGAAACAGAAAAGAGATGGTTTGTGGACTATGTATTTTGATGGATCTATGGAAAAGGTTGGTGGTGGTGCTGGTGAATATATAATTTCTCCTATCAAGGATTTTAAAGCTTTATCATATAAGTTAACATTTGAATGCATGAATAATGTGGCTGAATACGAAGCTTTGTATCTTGGATTGCATGCGTTGAAATATTTGGGAGCACAAAGGATAAAAGTTTTGGGAGATTCAGAACTGCTGATAAATCAAGTAAATGACAGTTATCAAACTAAACATCCCTGGATGAGAGATTATAGAAATGAGGTATGGGATGTGATTGGTAACTATTTTACAGAACATACAATTAAGGTGGTTCCTAGATATGAAAATACAGTAGCTGATTCTTTAGCGGTTTCTATTGGAAAATTTAAAACTCCAAGTGCTGGTCAAAAGGAATATCAAGTGGATATTGTAAACAGACCATCTATACCTGATAATTCTAAATATTGGAAAGTATTTGAGGATGATATGTAGATAAAAAGATTTTTGGAATTGTCTGGTGAATTTGTAAACACTCATATTGATGTTGAAAGTGATAACAGTGAAAATTTCTGAGATGTTGAAGAAAATGAAGATGGAAAGACTAGTACTGAAAAATTGAAGGGAATTTTAGGAGGAAAGGACATCATTCAATTGAAAAGTAATTTTATACCAAGAGTTTTGATCCCTTTAGAGAAACTTTCTGATCAAAATGATGTTGATAAATATCTGAAAGTAAAACCTGCTGATAATGCTATTGGAGATAGAAATATTGGTACTAAAGAGAATCCAAAGATTGTGAAGCTGTCTAAAAACTTGCCTGTAAAAGAAAAAGAAGAATATGTGAACTTGATGAAAAAGTATAAAAATGTATTTTCTTGGAGTTACGAAGACCTTAAGTAATATGATACTTCAATAATACAACATACTATTCCAATCAAACCTAGAGAAAAACCTTTCAGACAGAAGCTTAGAAGAATAAATCCAAAGCTGCTACCAGTTATTGAGAAGGAAATTAAAAAATTCTTTAATGCCAAAATTATTGTGACTTTAATATTCTCAAGATGGGTTGCTAATTTAGTTCCTGTTAGAAAGAAAAATGGAGAAATAAGGCTTTGTATACATTTCAGGAATTTGAATAAGGTATCTATGAAAGATAATTATCCTTTGTCGAAGATGGATCATATTTTGCAGAAAGTGGTTGGAGCAGAAATAATTTCAATGATGGATGGATTTTGTGGATACAATCAGATTAAGGTGTTACTTGAAGATCAAGAGAAAATTGCTTTCACCACACCATGGGGCACCTTTATGTACGCAAAGATGCCTTTTGGTTTGATGAATGCAGGGGCTACCTTCTAGCGTGCCATGGATATTGCTTTTGCAGGAGAAATAGGAAAATTTGTGGTAATTTATATGGATGAAATCATAGTTTATTCAAGGTCTGATAGAGAACATATTCGTCATTTGGAAAAAAAATTCATAAAATGCAGGAAATTTGGTATATCATTGAATCCAAAGAAATCAAATTTCGCATTGGAAGAAGGAAAATTGTTAGGCCACATAATTTCAAAACATGGAATAAAAATTGATCCTGATAGAGTCAGTGCAATTTTGAAGTTAGGATAACCAAGGAGTAAAAAAGAAATACAATCTTTCTTGGGACAAGTAAATTTTCTAAGAAGGTTCATTCCCAGTTTTGCTGAAATATTAATGAATATTACAAATATGTTGAAAAAGGGTCATGAGATAAAGTGGACAACGGAGGCTAAAAAATATTTTAAAGAAGTAAAACAAGCTATTTCGGAGGCTCCTGTGTTGGTGAGTCCAGATTTCACTAAATATTTCTTAGTATTTTCTTATGCTTCGGAACATACTATTACTGCAGTTTTGTTACAGAAAAATAATGAGAACATGGAGCAACCCATAGCTTTTTTTAGTAAGATGTTGAGAGATGGAGAATTAAAATATGATACTATGGAGAAGCAAGAATATGCTTTGGTTAAATCATTGAAATATTTTAGGGTGTATATTCTTCATTCACATATAGTTTCTCATGTTCCAATTGCTACAGTGAAAGGGATTCTCACACAACCTGACCCAGAAGGAAGAAGGGTGAAATGGATAGTGACATTACTGGAGTATGACATAGAGATTAGACCTACCAAGTTTATTAAAGGGCAAGGATTGGAAAAAATGTTGACAGATTCAAACTGTGAATCTTTACAGCTTAATTTCTTATCTAGTCAATTTCATCAGTTGGATACACGGGTGGAGGTAATGATTGACTTTGCTACATCCCCATGGTATTATGATATTATTTATGTTCTTCAAAATTTACAAGCTCCTACAGGATTGAGTAAAACCAGAGCAAGATCGATAAAATTGAAAGCTGCTAAGTTTTGTATTTTAAATCAATACCTTTATTGGAAAGATCCAGAAGGAGTGTTACTTAATTGCCTTTTAGAAAATGAAGCCCGACACATGGTAAAGGAATTTCATAAAGGAGATTGTGGAGGACATCATTCTTGGAAGGTGACAGCAAACACAATTTTGAGAGCAGGTTTCTATTGGCCATCATTGTTTTCAGACGTGTACAAAGAAACTAGTACATGTCACCAATGCTAGATTTTTGATGGTAAAAGAAAGGTAATTCCCCTTCTTCTTAATCCAATAACAGTAGAGGCTCCTTTTCAGCAGTGGGGTTTAGATTTCATTGGAGAAATAAACCCAAATTCTTCAGGACAACATAAATGGATTCTAACGGCCACCGATTATTTCACAAAATGGATCGAAGCAATACCTACTAGGAGAGCAACTGAAACATTAATTATGGATTTTCTTGAAGAAAATATATTGGCTAGGTTTGGGTGCCCTAGAAGAATAGTGACTGATAATGCAACAGTTTTTAAATCCAAAAAGATGATTAATTTTGGTCATAAATATCATATCAACTTAAATCATTCAACTACTTATTATCCACAGGGAAATGGATTGGCTGAGTCTTCTAATAAGAGCCTGGTAAGGATTATCAAGAAGTTGTTAGAAGACAACAAGAGATCTTGGCACACCAAACTTAAGTATGCTTTATGGGCTGATAGAATTAGTACTAAAAGAGCGATTGGAATGTCTCCTTTTCAATCGGTATATGGAACCGAAGTCATTTTTCCAGCGTCATTGGGTGTTCCAATTATGAAATATTTTCAGGAGTAATAGGAAGAACCAAACCACATGCAGAGAAGGATAAACCAAATCTATGAGTTAGAGAGCAAATGAATAAAGCCTATGATAAAGTGCAGACACAGTAGGAAAAAATGAAAAATACTTTTGATAGAAGGGTGAAAGAAGAATAGTTCCAAATTGATGACCTGGTGTTAAAATGTGATGCTCTTAAGGAAGATAAACATGGAAAATTTGATCACATGTGGGTAGGTCCTTATGTTATTGCAGGTCACACAGGGGAAAATGCATTTGTTATGGAATATCCAAATGGGGTTTCGTTGGAGAGTAACCATGTTAATGGAAGGTTTTTGAAGCATTACCTGTTCTGAGGTGGAGGGTAAAATTTGTACCATAGTTTGTGAATATTTATTTTCCTAAAAGCAGTATAGATGGTGAACCAAATATTTTTGAAGCCCGAAGTGAAGGCCCTAAGATCTAGGAGGTAAGCCATTTTTATTTATTTTAAGAAGAGATATATCAGAGAAAAAGTAAAAAAGTTTGGAAGTTTGGATACAAAAGGTTAGAGACAGGCACCTGGCCTATGAGTTCCTTAACACCTCATAGGGAGGATATCATCCCTAGTTGGAGCCAATTGTTAACACCTCTATGTTGAACAGATGAGGAGGAAGTGTGATTGTGGAGTGATAAAAGGATACATAAAATTGTCTAAGTATGATGGTCTGGACTTCATTATTAAAACGTGCATTTTGATTAAGTTGTTACACAATCTAAAGGTGTAAAGGGTGAGCGTGAAGATCTATGGTTTAAAATGGATCCGCCGAGAAAAGTTGCGCAGGCGATAAGTGGAGATAAAAAGTGGAAGTGGTTAACAGGGTAGAAAGATCAACGACTATGGAATAAAGAGAATTAAATCTACGGCTGAGAAACAATCCGCTGAGTAAAGATACACACTTGAAAAAATGAGAAAGGCTAGAGAAATACGCATAACTGATCTTGATCCAATGGTTTGGGCGAAAAGTGAAAACTTATCAACGATCATTGTTAGTTCTGGAAGGAAAAGTTGCGATATGGTTAAAAAGGAAGAGTGGTAGCGGAATGTAAACCATTTTCCACGTGGCGAATTAGAGTGAATTTCATGGGGGAAAGCAGTAAAGAAAAAACCACTTGATGAGAGCTCCAAAAAAGTCCGTCGTATAAAGGTAAAGTTGACTTGGTTTAAAAAAATCATTTCATTTGCACGCTGTGGGTGAAAGAGAAGGAGACAGTCCACCATATATCCAAAGTCAACTTCTACATATCTACAGTAATAGGTAAGCCTTAAACACTTAAACTTGGTTTGAAGAGTTCTTTCCATTGCTTGTTATGGAAAAGGAACATGGTTTAGGAGTTTTATGCAGAGTTTTGGATGAGAGGGAAGAATTTGTTGTCGATAGGGAAAGAAACGTATGTGACCCTGTTCTATCAGTTGGTAATGTATCAGTTTCAAAGGAGCAGTTGTGGCAGTGTAATTTGCAAGGGAATGATATTCTGAATATCTGCGGTTCTTTCTCATATTACGTTGTTGTTAAAGAAACTTTACCATTTCTCGAATTTTTCGAATGGTGTGCAAACAATTATTCTCCCTCCGAAAAATTTATCATGAGTCATACCACGTCAAAAATACTTTGTAAGGTAGATGTGAAAACCGTTTGCGGAATACTGAACCTACCTGATAATTTTCCTGATAGTTGTGAGTCTTTAAATGAGCCAGTCTTAGTCGAAATGTATAAAAATTGTAAAACCGAAGTTAGATGCCGATTTCTATCCAGTATTCTGAAATATGGTCAGTCATTAGAAGGAATTTTTCTGCCATACAATGTTAACATTTTCAAAAAGGAGGTACAGTTAGTCATGTCCTTGGTCAGTCAAATTTTAGGTTTAGATGATGATATTCATATCAGCGAGGTTGTTTTAGGTTTCTTATTGAGTATAAGTTCAATTGATCCCGAGTCCCATTTAATCCACTATTTTAGTCTGGATGAGTATTTAGATGAGGTTATCCATGTCCAGTTGGTCGAATTTCCCAAAGTCAAGATTTTTAGATATCAATCATACTTACTGAACATGCTGCTGTGTTCTAATGTGTTAGAATTGCAATTCTTGTCCACCATTTTCTCTCCAGATCTTCCAAAACAAATTAACATGTTTGAGTTTGTAAATACGATTATGGCCAAGATGTATAAATTGATGTTTGATGATGTATTACCAAGGGTGTTAGAAGAAATGGAACTCATGCTACATCCTACCTCAGAGGATAGAATATGAGACTGGTTCTTATATAAAAATTTTACTGTTTTGAGGGTGTATGGGTTAACTGGGGAACCATATAGGTTACCTATTTTTCTAACTCCAAGAATATTTTCACTTGAGTTTATGAGGAAAATATTATGTGCAGAAGAAGAGCATTTTGGGGCATTCAAAAAGTATTCCAATGTTAAATTTCCTCTTAAAGTTGGTTCATTTATTTTCAAAAACAAAAGTGCCCTGTTGGTCATAGAAAAGTTATTAGAAGTTATGGATTTCCAGAAGGAGCAGAGAATTAATTATGATCCACATCACATTATCTCTCAGAGGAAGCTGTCAAACAAAAATAAACCATTCGATCATCAAATTGTTGAAGGCTTAGATAAAATAGCCAATTTGTCTTATTTTGAAGAGAATTCAGGAATCGATGAGGATAGGAGCAACGAGTTGGTTGCAATGGTTCAAGCACCTAATAATCCTAGCATTTTGAATAAGAGGAGTCTTTCGGAAACTGAGAGCATGGATGTGGATGAAAAAATTTCACATAAAAATATCAAAACACACCCTCAAGATGATCAAGTTTCAGGAGAAATAATTTCAGAGGATTCAAAGAGAATGGTCTTGTTCCCGAAGAAGTCTGTACAGATGCATCAGTATTCTTTCGGAGGAGAAGGTAATGCAGAGTCTAGTTCCTATTTCAAATCTAGAGCAGAGTTAGTGTCAAGTTATGATGAGAAACAAATGCAGTCATCATAGGAAACCAGAAATCTGCTTCCTCGAGTCAGAAGTCTAGTCAATCAAAAGAAATCATTGATTTCTACCCGAGATGCAGAGAGGAATACCTTGAAGTTTGCTGTGGTTAGTGATAAAAAAGTATCTGAGATGGAAGTGAAGTTAGATAAAATTAGTGTCCCTGATAAGATACAACTCCACAAGCAGACTGGAGATGTTATTTATTTTGATTTATTACATACTATTATGAAAGTTAATAAATTGCAGTCCCTTGTAGATAAGATGGAGTCCAATTGAAGCATGAGAAGGTAGAAAATAAAGCAAATCTGATCCAAATTAAAAAGTTATAGGGACATGTTGTAAGCTTAGGAAACGAACCAAGAAATGTACAGGAAACCAAAAATCTTTTAGAAGAAAAGGACAATACCATTCAGGTATTGAAAACAAGGCTTAAAATACCAAATGCTGAACACGCTCAGTCCTCGGACTTATTTACATTGCAGGAAGAAAAAGATAAAGTTTATCAAGAGATGATGGACTACAAATACAAATCATTGAAGTTGCAAGAGGAGAAAAACAAATGGGAGTTGGAAAGAGATGAATTGATGGCCCATATTTCAAAGTTAAAAAGGGATCAGAATGATGAAAATGAAATTATGGAAGAGTTGATGAGTCAAACTCCTGTTGACATGGATTTACCTCTTGTGAATATTGAAAGACCATTAATTGAATTTTCTGCAGATGATCTATTAGTTCCTATGTCTCAAGTAAGTCTAAAAGATGTGGAAATTAAGGAATTAAAGGAAGAAAATGAGAAACTTAAATCAGAATTGGCTAGGAACATTGAGGAGAAGAATAAAACATTGAATAATAAAATCCAATTACAGAAAAAGTTCAATGAGTTAAAGGAAAAAAGTATAGGAAAAGCTCCTTTGCAAGGTGCTAAACATTTAATTTGGGATACATTATCTGTGGAAATCACCAAGTTCAGGCAGTTTTTAAATTTTATTGATGATCAAAGTGCATTAGTCAATTTAGCTACTCTAATACTGAAGTTGGCAAACAAGACCATGGAAAAGAAATCTTTAAATACAACTCAGAATTCTTTAAATTTCTTAAATTCTCTAACATATCAAAAGTTGCAGGACATCGGGATTAAGGATAGAGTAGCAATTGTGCTATTGGCAAAAAAAATTATTAACAAACATCAACCTATGAAAATAGTGCATGATAAGGCTAATACAATGTCTTCGCAGATTAAGGACATTAAAGGAAATTTCAACTCAAAATGGGCCTTTTAACTTTAACTCAAATTCCATGTCATCATGTGTTAGCCAATGAAATTGCTTTAAATTTGAAATACCGTATAGGTCTTAAACACTTTTTAAATATAAATTTGGGGATAGGTATCATAAAAACAAATACTTTTTTGTTTGTATTTTCGACATATCTCCCCTTGCGTTTACTCAAATTTCGATCGGGAGAGCTCGTTAGATGCGGAATTAAATTCCACATCCAACGAGTACCCACTCGACATACTTTTGATGGACCCTGCTACCCAAAAAAAAGAAATATCTGAAAAAACATGATGATGACATCATCATCACGTTTTTCCAAGTAGTTCTTCTTTTTGGGGTAGCGGGGTCCATCAAAAGTATGTCGATTGGGTACTCGTTAGATGTGGAATTTAATTTCGCATCCAATGAGCTCCCCGATCGAAATTTGAGTAAAAACACGAGGAGATATGTCAAAAATACAAACAAAAAAGTAGTTTTTTTCTTTTTTTCCTCCAAAATTAATAAATATTATTTTATTATTTTAACTATTATTTTATTAATTTTTTTTAGGAGGCCCATTTTGAGTTGAAATTTCTTCTAATGTTTCAAGATTGATTTTAAGGATCCATTTGAGGATGGCCTCCCTTCTTTTTGGGACAACGAAGGAAGAATATTTTCTCAGGAGCATTATCACAGTTTGCTAGTTCAGAATCACATGGACCATTCCAAGTTCGAAGATTTGGTTAAAGGGTTGACTGGAATGATCATTGTAGAAAAATTGACAGAGGATTTCGAAATATTGCAAAAGTTTTAAATTATTAGAAGAGGATTGCCCATAGTATCTTATGAAGCTTATGTGGATATGGAGGTGTCCATTAGAGAGATGATAGAATATGACACTCCAAATGTGGAGCAATGGAGGATCGTGGAGATATTCAGGAAGATCAAGTATATACTTTATCCTTGAAAACAAGTGTTGCATTTCGTGGAGCTGCTTATTCGGGATACTTTACAAGCCACTAAGTTGGTTATAATAAAACAATATGTTGTTTGAATCGAAGCATGTAGTTTTTATTCTTAGTTATTAAGGATATGGTTACAAAAAATTTGATTAACAGATTGTTCGGTTATTAATATTCTTGGGAAGAAGTTATCTTTGAATATATTTGAATTTATTTGATGTATTGGGGGTTGGAACCCATATGTTTGGACCGATGTTTTTCGAGAACTTATGATTTTTGAAGAAATAACAGAGTTGAATGCTGGATTGATCATCAAAGATTCCCGTGTCATTTATGTTACAGTCTGTGCCTTCTTTCCATGTGATTGTTTTCTAAGTGCTTACCTTCCATTCTGTTTTCTTCATATCTGAACATAGTTTTTAATAGTTTCAGAATTCATACTTGTTATGCTCTGGCTATTGTCTCAGATATTTCACAAATATTTCTACTAAAGTTGATATGGAATTCATCTTGTGATGCTCTATATTGATGGATTGTTCATGTTTCTTTCTTATTCGCCTAAAAATCAATGCATGACTGTGACTAGATGATTATCTTGCCTTTGTTGGGATTCTATGTATTAAACTCTGCATTATCTTTATCTATTTGAATCCATTGCTAAATGGTTATATGTGTTGTTTCAACCATCTGCATAATTTAAAGTATTGATTCCAATATCTAGCCTTGTTAAATTTATATCAGAGAGATCCCTCTCCGGAAAGAAAAGCCAGTTTCTTTCTAAAGTGGTTTTTACTGTTACCTTGGGATATACCTTTCACAACCTGGGTATATTCTGAGTGATAACAGTGTGTGACTCAGAAAGGTAGACATGCGAAAAATCATGATGTATAAGGCAATGAAAAAGTAGACTCTGACATGGATGATGGATAAGCTTGGAAGGAAAAAGGGTAAGTAATCATGAAATGACATAATTGGTTTCTAAAAGGATTATTTATAGCAGCAAAATGTCATGACATACATAAGGAAAAACTCAACTCCTTTAAGCTTTAATTGGAACATTTTTCTAAAAAGTTTCTGTGGTTCTAGAAATCACTTCTGCACGCAATACGTTTGTCTTTAAATCTGCAAAAGGTTAGCATTTTCTTGCAACAAACTTGTTAGAGCATTGAAAATATATGAAAACATGTGCTTAACAGAAAGTTAAGGAGAATACATAAAATGCTCTTATACCTGAAAGTGGCAACCCTTCTTGTCAAAACCTATTTCTGAGTGATTTCTGACAACAAGTTAACGCAATAATCATAAAATTTTGAGAAGATTCCAAGTTCATTTATAATTCAAAAATAATAATTTTATTTGTTACCTAATACTTTTTATTTACTATTATTTTTAAAGCGTTTTTGTATATATATATTTTGTTTAAATTTGTTTTATTTAAAAACAAATTTTTATGTATATAAATATTCATGTAAGTTTTTACTTCTTGATGTGTCTTTATGTAATGATTGCGCAATCATTAGAGGAAATTTGAGTTCTAAAATGGGCCTTCTAAGAAAAATGATAAAATAATAGTTAAAATAATAAAATAATAGTTATTAATTTTGGAGGAAGAATGAAAAAACTAATTTTTTTGTTCGTATTTTCGACATATCTCCCTGTGTTTTTACTC
>LPNX010796271.1:0-16653 GCA_001517045.1 Pseudotsuga menziesii
AAGTCCCCACAGTTTAGGGGCACTTGGGTTATTATACACTAATTAAGGTGTAGGCTCAAGTAATTAATTATAAGTTAATCCTACATGGTTGAGTGCACTGCAAGTCAACGGAAGAATATAAATAGAGAGTGAGAGTCTCTCTATTTATCACTTGTGAATTACATCACTTGCTCTCTCAAGTGTGCCGCACTTTTGGAGAAGGAAATTCTTGGGCTTGACAGAAGACAGAAGGCTGCTATTGTGTTGGGAGGTCATCTTACTGTTTTGGGTCACATATTGTGGTGATGCTATCTTAGAGGAAGTTGAGGGGTTTTCTCCATTTATGGTTTCCCCTCCTAAAATATTTGTGTCTCTTGTCTCTTGTGATGTGCTTATGTGATTGTTGTGCTTGTTATTCTCTCAGTGAAAAGATCTTAACATAATGCTAGCTTAAATGTTGAAAAAACTAACAATAATCTGGACATTCAAGTTAGGATTCGAATTCGAGTTTTGCATCGGGTTAGAGCCTGTGATAGTCCTAGCCTGCCACTTTGCAATCAACTGAGGGCATTGCTCTACATTATGGTCCTGTCCTTTACAGTATGAGCATGTCTTTGCAGGCTCCTGGAAATATCTGGCATAGTGACCCAATTTTCCACAGTTATAGCATGTAACCTGACCCCTTCCTCTACCAAATCCTCCTCCTCCTCAACCTCAGAAGTTTCTACCACCCCTTCCTTGTGGGTGCGCTTGCTACGAGGGGTACTGGTTCTACTGCTAGTGTGGCTGATAGTGATTTTGTTGCGCATATGGTTGTTGTGGCGTATACTGAGGCTAATATGATTTTTGGTACTGATTGGGTGGGAACTACGTGGGCTGATATGATGCTTGTGCCAATTCATCTTGAGCCTATGCATCATTCTTCATCAAGTAGGTGTCTACTGTATTTTCCTTCAGGAGCTGGTATGCTATGCAATCCTTCTCTTCATGACCTACTGACTTACAAAATTTATAGAAGAGGTTTGATGGGGTACTTACAACGTTTTGCAAGTATAGACACTCCTCGTCGCGATGTCCTCTAAACTGGCATATGTAGCACCAGGGTAGTCCATGGGCACTCAATGGGTTTGGCGCACCCGATGTGATATAGTTCATGCAAGTTGAAAAATTATCCTTGGTGTGTCCATTTGTTCTACATTTTGTACACCATAAGTCTTCTTGCGCTTCCTTTCCCTTTTTGATATCTTGAAGTCATATCATGAGATTAACCAGTTGTGACTAAATCTGCACCATCCCTGCAGCATCATCACCGATTGGCGAGGCTTCCAACTTCATTTCCAATTCCAACACTTCTTTATGCAATTCAATATTTTGTTGCATCAATGGGCCTCAGGTGTGTGGTAATAGTGAAACTATAAACCACTCTTTATGCTGCACATTTGACATCTGGAAACTTACTTTTTCCATCAAGGTCTTAAACTGCTGATCAAAATCCCATACAGACTCTGCCAATGACTGTTTTATCTCTTTGATCTCAATGATGCACTGTGACTCATATTTAGGCTTTCTCAACTCATAAATCATCGCGTTCCGTATCTATTCTAGCATTTTCTGTGGTTCTCCTAGTGGTACTATGCATAACTTCATAAACCAATCCAGTGCATGACCTCTCAAGTCATGATCATCTATCCTTTCCTCAGGTCTGCGTTGTGAACTAAGCGAACCATCCCAACAACTTCATAGAGGAACCAATGTTGCTCCGGATCCTACGCTCCATTCTCATTGAACGTGGGTAATCAGATATCATTCCTAGCCATTGATTTGGCATCAGGGTTATCTGATGAATCTAGTGGAGGTGTTCCTTACTGCGCACTAGTCACAGTATTAACACTATCAATATTAACAAGTCTTTCAGGAGATGAGGCTCTAGACCTTACATCTGGTGATATCCATAGTCAAACCTTGGTGTATCCATAGTCTATTTGGACTCCTCTGTCTCTTCTGAGATCGGGTTGTAGTTCTCCTCTTCGTCGCAAGACCCTTCGTCCAACTGTGACAGAATTTCATGCTCACTTTTCTCGAACAGACTAGGATCCCGTCAACCATCCTCTTTCTTTCTTCTTTTTCCTAATCTGAATATCCTTTCACTCCTTAGGACTCTAGCTTCCAGTTCAGGTTATGTACTCCCTGGGAACATCTCATCACACCATTTCCCATTTTGTTTGCAGATCGCTCGTGACATATCCCCTCTCCTCATACATCCAGATTAACTACTTAACTGCAGATGCCCTTCTCATAAACGAGCATCTTGTTCCATGTAATGATAGATAACAAATATCTCCTTTGGGGTCATTTGAAAAAAATTCTTTCAACCTCACTATATGAGGTTATAGTGTCTACTGCAAACACAGTAATATATCCTTGCAGAATACTCTCAACCCAAATGTCAACAACTCTAGAGATAGTGTTACTTACGTTGGTTATCTCGCGAACCAACTGATCACTCCACTCGACTGCTTCTCTTCTATGGAAATTTGTTTGCCAGGTTTCCATCCTTGACAACCACTCATGCAGCACAATGGGGAACTCTCCAAAGAAGATATCATGAATTGCAGAATATATGTACTCGTCCACCCAGTTTTTTGCACTCAACCGTGACCCTACACTCTCTTCTTGCGCAAACTCTAGCGTCTTAGACTCCAGCCAATCCTCTATTTCCTTCTTTTTCGGGTGCCACAAAATTTCCCTCAACTCAAATGATTACGAGTCCCAACAACATAACCATTTTTTGGCCTCTTTCTCCTTCTTGTCTCGACCCGCACTTCAACAACAACACAATACCAACAAGACACCAAATGACATCGATCCGACCGAGCAATATCAGTAGGCAATGCTCGGGAAGCAGGTGCAGTATCACATGTGATATATTAATGTGTAACTGCCAAAACCATGTTTCTGTAGTTGGAGAGGGATCATAGTCCCTTGGCACATGACCAAGGCGCTTGACAATGATAGGACGATGGATTCTATTGCTTTGTGACATACGCACAACTACATGCCACAATCTATGCACGACACAACCTTGTCCTTTAAATGCCTAACAACTAGCGCAACTATCCGACTTATATTATAACTTAGCATATTAACCATGAAATCATACATAACCTGTCAGTAGTGCTTATCATTCATTCATACCTTAACTGATCAATAATATTGCGACATACAATCAACAATAAATGTAACAATATAAAATAAGCAAGCATTCACATAACATACAATATCCACAACATTCATTCATTCGACACATGAAATAACGTGGAAACCCATATGGGAAAAACCACCAAGATGCTCTTCATTTGGCATGACAAATATAGGTAGCACCTTGCAGTCTGTGGCTTGCAGACTATTCTTAAGATATGTATTTCTAACTAAATCATCTTTCTCTCATGCTCTTTGGTTTATTCTTCTATCTACCCCTACTTATCCACACACAGCCTAGATCGACTCTTCTACTTTACTATCTGTGCACTCCGCTGCAGATTCCTTCTACTACTGATGGTCTACGCCCTGAACTGCAAGACCCGATTCTCAACATCCTTCTAATAGAATCCTCTTCTAAGTCAACAATAAACTACTAAACTGAATCTAATAGAATCCAACACCTGCTAACAACATCTAACAAGGTATAACCCTTATACAGAGTGGGTTCCTCTTACTTATAGCATTTACAAGACCACACAGGGTCGACTAAGTACTAATCAGTTATTACAGACTCGAGTAGCTACAAAATATATGCAATTACATTAATTCTAGTCCAAACAGCCACAAAAGTCCTGCATGACATTAACCACAACCATAACTAGCCATGGAAACATCTTTCATCCTTTTATACTAGTCATAACTAGCCGTAAAACTGTCCTTGGTCTTCCGCCGGTTTTTCCTTCCACCGTCTTCCACCGGTTTGTACCTATTCTTCTTTGAATCTTCTACCTGCCTCTTCCACCTACTTAGATCTTCCTTTCCTCGTCACAACTATCCTTGTCGCAACCTCTTCTTCCTATTTTTTCTCCGTCGCGCACCCACTTTTTCTCTTGTGCTTGCGCGGCGGATTCATCCTTGTGCACTTTTCCTGGCCCAACATCTTGCAACCAATAAGAGGTAACAACTCTGTATGGATAGTTAAAGGAGGCCACATCCTCAACTCCCAACCAGCAAACAAAGGTCATAGCAGTCATGTCACAGCCCTTGTAGGTCTGACATAGGTCAGGGCCTATCCCTACAAGGAATACACAGTCACTGGCCAGTCACGAAGAGGTCACAAATCAAGTTTAGCAGGCCTATAAAAATTCATGTATAAGTAGCCTACAAACAAGAGGAAAAATTGATTGCCTACTAATCATCTTTTATCTTCTCTCAATTTCATGTACTTGACTACATAAAAAAAAATATTCTTAGAGGTGGAGCTATCTATTTTGGTCATGTAAATATAATGATATCGATTTCCAAGTCTTTCTACGAGTGGGTAACCGAGCCCAACTTCGGTAGGCTATGGCTATTATTAGTGCATGCATTAATGGTTTCTCGACTTTAATTAATTTTAAAAAATAATAACCTAATTGTTATTAAGTATGCAAATTCATTAAAGTAATTTCAAAGTACATAGAGTATTTACATGGAAATCATAGTCTAGGTTTGTCCTATCCAAATAGGAAGAAACCCCCAAACAGACTACATCCATCCTTTATCAGTTCAAGATAAGGTCAATAAATGTGGAAAGGAGCGATGCACAACTTATGAATTTTCTGACCTCCGTAGACTGGAGATTGGTTGTGTATGACCTCTAGGGATGGGCCGTGGCATGACCCAACTCAAAAAGTTAAAACATCAAGTTCAAACAGGACAAGAAGGCCATGTTTCAAGTCTGGAAACAAGCAAGAGGTAACAACTCTGTATGGGAAGCTAAAGGAGGGCACGACCTCAGCCCACAGCAAGCAAAAGAAGATCACAACAACCATGTATCAATCCTTCGATGGATCACATAGGTCATGGCCCACGATTAGAGGGAAGACACAGTCACTGGCTAGTCACAAAGAGGGCACAAAGCAAGTTTATCAGGTGCAATAATACAAACGAATTAATACACCAATATACAAAACATAAACCATGACAGTGTGTTGCACCAATATGTCATTGATGTTGTGCCCCTCTTAACCTCCTTTATCACATGTCAATTCCACGAACGTCCCTTAGAAACCATGTAAATATGGAAATCACCAATATAAAGGGGAATTCCCTTTGATTGAATCCATAGATTTCACTTTCAGGTAAGACTTCGCTATTGGTATAGGTTTTTAGAAGCCTCAACTGCATTCCCATTTGGGATTTTCTTTAATTTTGTATCTTGTCTTTGTTACTTGCTAGAGTTATGCCAGATATTGTTTTAATGGAAAACTGGAGTGTTTGCACTACAAATAGGATATTTTTAGTTGTTGTCGTTGATGAGATCCAAGCACCTATTAGTTAATCAGATTTACTTTGATTCGACTTAATACCATTTTGAGAATAACATTAAGAATTTAAGATAGAATGCCATAGGGGGATAGCTGCAATGACTCCATCGACCTCTCCCTCCCTTTAATTTCAAGCCCGGGAATGAAGTTTGCACTGTCCAAAATACCCAAAACCAACAAGTATTCTTGCACACATAATCAAAAGTGTGGCACACTAAATTGTGTGGCTTGGTAACATTTTTTTTTGAGAAGTATATGGATATAACTTCTTATCATTATTATATATATCCTCAATGATTAATATTAAAAACTTTAATAATCTAATTGATTGCAACCTTTATCTTTTGTTATTCAATAATAATATGCCTTTATAAGATACCTTATAATTTCAAAATGTGTCTTTGTTTTTTTTCTTTTCTTCAATATGGAAAACCATGATATATGGGATATTAATTTTGTATGATATTATATTTCAAGGAAGAACAATTGAAAGTTCATTATGGGAAATCCATTTGAAACCATCACAAAATGAACGGATATTTCCCGGAGGAGACTTAATCTAATTTGTTAAAATTCTTTAGATCGTGATGTAGTTTGTACAAAGGTTGGATTAGATTCTCTTAGATGGTGTGATATGAAACTCAATAGACCTGGCATTCACACAACCAGTCTCCAAGGCCTTGAACAACAATAAAAATCATCCAAATGAGGACCACAATGGTAGTATGTCATATGAGGAAAGGAATCGGAGTCTTTTGGTGACTGGGAAAGTCCTCAATAAGTTTCATATACAAAGATCTGGTGGATATGCTTCTACCCACCATACTAAAGAACATCGAGGAAACTACACAAGAATCTTAATTTAGAATCTATATACGACAATCCGAGTCCAACATGTATCATAGTAGTATTTCATGGCATGCTTAGCGCATAATGGCATAAAACATATATGTACAAATGTCTGAATCCAAAATTTGATAGGAATACATCTCCCAACCTTCAATGTATGCCTTTCAACCGTCATACATAGTTAGGTATAAGCGATACCTAGTGAGGGTGCTCTTGTATAGTTTTTTTTGTTGTTGAGAAAATCTAGGTTTACAACTGACTTTAACAAACTTTATAATGATCCATACCCACTAACCAAAAAGCACAAATAATGTCAATTGCTCACATAATGTTATACTAGTAAGGTAACCATTAACCCCCAGACCAAATAAATAATAAATATGAAAATTGACAAGCTCAACAGGATGTTTCCCATAATAAATCTCCCATGCCAGTGTAGGCGACTTATTGGTTCTAGTAGATTCTAGAAGTCGTATTTGTTCATATACATATATATTCTCTTTGATGTACTAAGTATATATATATTATTTCTCCAGTTTAGATAATGTTGTTTCCAAATCCTACACTTTGGAGCTTTTAGCATTTTTCTCTGCAATTACAACTGCCTACTGCTTTCAGGTTCTATATTGTTCCGGTTTATTATCTTTAATTTGTTTTCTGTTTATTTCTGAAGTATTTATGAACGATGAAAGTTTTTCAAATTCATTATTTGTCTTCAAAATAAAGCAGGAAAGTTTTTATTTCCTGTAAATTATAAGTTAAGAACAAGAGAAATGAATTCTACTACTTTAACAGATTTTCATAGTAGAAATTGCAGACTATATTTTATTATTATTTAAAAACAATATTATTTTACTTCACCTAATATTAAGTAAACGATTAGTATTCTTTTATTTTTTCTTATAAACTCATACCTAATTAACCAAGAGGTTTAATAGAGCTATCATCATTTTTTAAACGAACAACAATTGAGTTAAAATAATTTATGCTTATTAGATAATGTTATTATTAATACAATATATTATATAATATACTTATAATTTTTTTAATATAAAGCATTATAAACATTGTTTTAATATGCTTTTTAAAATAAACCTAACCTATAAAAAAATATATAGTTGCTCATAATATTTTTTTTTTATCCTTATGCTATGCAGCTAAATCATATCCTTTAACATAAAACATTACAAAGTTACTCTTAAAAAAACACATTTCATACATTTTAACATTTATCCCATACCTACATCTCTACAAAATTTGTCATATTTTTTTTACATAAAACGGTACAAAGTTAATATGTAAAACATACATTTTGTACATTCTAATATCCGTCCCATTACCTATATCTCAAAAAATTTAAAAGTTGTAGATACTAACATTTTGGAATTCTAAGCGGTCATTGAATTTGTTCGCTTGGGAAATATAATAATCAAAATTTGTCCTCATTCACCGTGGATCGTTGTCAACATAACTCGAAATAACGGTTTTCCCTAGGTGTAGAGAAGGGTTTTTGTCTGAAGCACAATGGCTACTTGGTATCTTGGTTTCTTATAAATTGTATTGATGCTGATGTGAGGATATTTAGTACATAGTTGTAATCTTAATGCCATGCTTATTCAATTATGAAGTTAATGGTCATGCAATGGTTAACATTATTTCTTAATGTTATAATGCACACAAGAACAACTTGATTGTATAATAGGGAAATAGAGTAGTTACATGGACACTTAAGTGTTGTGATTTGTTTTGTGAGTATATCTTACTCATGTTTTCTTTATAACATTGATCAACCTAGTTGCATTGATATGGGCTGGTGGTGTGGACAATAGACCAATTCACTAGGTGGTGTCATAAGCTACATGTGGTTGGGAAGAGGATTAAGATCTTCCTTCTACTCATAGATTCAAAAAAAAGAGTAAATTGAATAGATCACACCTAAGTAAACTAAATGGATCACACCTAGAACTTTATGGAATATAAAACCAAAGAGGCTTACAAGACAAAATGTTCTAATGAGAATTCTCATTATTAAATTTACTTGTGGAAATTTGGGAAAGAAAGTATGTAGATATCAAATATACTTCTTAGTAAGTAAATGGATCTTTGTGCCGTGTTGCAAAGAAGCTAAGTAGACCCACTCAGATTAAAGGATGTCAAATGTGCCTACATTAAGTTTTACTACATCGAATACCCTTTTGAAAAAAAGATTTTATTGACCTCATTACACTTCTTTCTTTGCACATAACTTATTATCATTGATTTCCATGAGACTATGCCTCTTTGAGACATGCTCTCAAACATACTAAGATCCTAGAGTATCTCTTCTTTTAATGAACTTTAATATATTTTATAAGTAATTGTAAATTTAAGAAGATAATAAGTTATAACCAAAGTTGCAACGTCGTTACTAACTTAAATAAACACAAAACAATTTAAAGCCCAATTATATTTAATGTCAATTCAATTTATATGTTTATTCAATATTCCCTTCGACCTTATATTGCACCTTTTGGAGCAATTGCTAGTAGTAGATTATGTCCTTCTTTATTTCAATTTAGAGACAGGAATGACCACACCTCCTTCTAGGTCACAAACGTATTCCTCAATGGAAATTCTCATGCATTAATCTTAAAATGTTTCAATGTCTTATCAAAAATATATTATCGATGGAGTGTAATTACAAAACATATTTTTATATAAAGTGATAATAGCTATAGAATCATATCATATGGGACAACACGAAGAAATGAACCCTCAACCAGAAGGAAGAGGAACCTTTTCATGAATATTATATGATTGATTACAAAAAACCAATACACATACATAAAATCATATAAAACACAAATTCAGTGATAAAACCTCATCATGTCTCTAAGTTTTATAATAGATTTTTAAATGAGAGAGGACCTCAAAGAGTTTGGTATAATGGTAGAAGTGGGAACACAATAAAACAAAAAGAAACTGCCGTGGCACTCACCTTTCCCATATAATTCTAATTCAATTCTTATATAAAAAGAAAGCATAGGTCTCATAGGGATGTCATGTAATATTTTAAAAAGGTTAATGTTGTAATTTTGAAGTGGTTCATGTTGAAATCTCAAAGAGATAAGTATGCACACATGTAAACTTTATATAAGGTGGAGGGTGCTTTAATAAACTAGTGGCTTTGAATAGGGTGGATGTCTTTCATATGTTAGGAGAAGCATCACATAGACATGGTCTTAAGGGTAGTGGGATACACATGTTTCACAAGGGATGTAGTTCACATTCAATTAATATTCTTGAGGATGGAGTTCGCATTACTAATATTTCGAGAGGTTGTTTTTATTGATAATTAGTTTTTTTTTTTTAATGTAAATATGGTTATGTATGTTAGTGATGTATTATTTAATTATTTCTTGATTGAAAAACCTAATTTGTTTAATGCATGTAATTAAAGAGTAAGAACATGATATATACTTGACATCTTGTAGAGAGTCGGTGGTGACTGAGGAGTTAGTGTCGAAGTTTCGAGCCATGCGTGGCTCATCTTCAGGACAACAATGATGTCTGGGAAGTTGTTCATCCTTCAGTGAAGTATTAATACAAAACAACCTTCTTGGGATGGTGCCGACTAGGTTTTTGGTTTATAGGTAGTTTTTTAGGGTTTTAATTGTTTTAAATTTTAAATTCATTTCAAGTATTATTTTAAATTTTTTTTTTATTACATTTTTTTATTAAGACCTAATTATTAATTTTATTAATCATAGATTGTATTATTGATTGTTAATTAATTTAAGTTAATTATTTGTTTAATTTGAATGTACTATTATTTAGTTTTAGATTAACTTTAAATTTACAAAGATTAATTGTAGGATTTAATATGCTAATAAGGTAATTTATTAGTTAATTTAGTAACTAAGTTAATATTTATTTATAATTTATTGGTTAATTTAATATATGATTAGATTTAATATTATTTTGGTTTTAAATTTGAGTGTAAATAGTTATTTCATTTAGTAATTTAATTGGTAACTTAATTATATTGATTAGTTTAGGATTTAATTTATTAATTAAGTAATTTTTTTTTGTAACTGGGGGAATCAGGAACTGGAGCCGTGCTGGTACTTGCATGACACGGGGTCCAGGGATCCATTCTCACTACCATTATACCCTTAGGTTCCCCACACCCGCCGCAAGACATGGGACACAAGTAAATCTTGGTGGGATTTGAACTCGTGACCTCCAATTTACACCAAGTGACTTCATAACAACTGAACCGCCAATGAGACACACCTATGCAGGCTAAATTTATTAATTAGTTAATTTGATTTTAAATTACTAGTTAATTAGTAATTAACTTGTTTTTTGTTTATTAGTTAATTAATAATAATATATTAGGTTTAATATTAATATAGTTCTAATTAATTTGAGTTTACATTATTAGTTAATTTAGTGAATTAAATTTTAATTTAATTTTTATTTTTATTTTTATTTTAGTTTAATTCTCATTTAGTTAGGTTAGGTAATCAAGATCTACTGATGGTCAAGTCGTCAGCCATGTTCAAGAAACTCGGGTTCTTAACTATTTTGATTGGCTCTCTCATTCTTCTTCTAGACCAATTATCAACCTACACTTGGACATGTATGAATCTTAGTGTTTCTCATTTAAAAAAATTTGGTTGTGTCGCATATGCTCATGTTCCAAATGAGCTGAGAAGGAAATTAGACAATAAGGGAAAGAAATGTATTTTTGTTGGTTACTCTAAAGACACAAAAGGATATAAGTTATACGACCCTATCGCAAGGAAAGTGATCATCAGTTGTGATATTCAATTTGTTGAAAATGAATCATGGGATGGAACTATTGAGAAGAATGTCAAGATTGTGTCGTTTGTTGAGCATGATGGAATAATAGAGGAAGTGGATCAAACACCACATGTAAGCCAAAATGTCGTAGCACCATCGACTCCCAAGACACTGCAACATATTTCAGCACAAGGAATGTCAACACAAGTTGCAACGCAAGCTATGCTGCCAAGCACACCAAGAGGTCAACAAACTCCATCAAGTAATTTGTTGAGGTCGACGTTGACTGATCCAGTAAAGACAAGAAGTCTACATGAGATATATGAAGCTGGTACACCTAATTCATTCTATGCTTTTGCATTATTTTCTCAAATAGATGATCCTCTAACATTTGAGGAATTTGTCAAAGAAGAAGTATGGGCACAAACCATCACTAATACATTTGGGTGGATTTTTCCATGAAATATTTCCACGTTTTGAACATTCATGGATTATTACTTTATTTTTTATCATGGCAGAAAAATCGTGGCAATATCAAGGTTGTTTAATTTTCGACGAACTTTTGTCTCTATATCAATGATATATGGCTATCTTTGCACACCCGCCAAACCAATGCCAGCTTTCAACGGCTCTTGGTTGTTTACACGCGGGTTAACTCATGCATTTGCATCCACATCTAACTTATAAGAAGATCTAGCTATTTGCATAACGGAGTAAACTTGTTCTGGGTGAGAAGTGAATTCCACCCCTCCCTCGGTTCATATTCTCGGTTCATATTCAAGCCAACAAGCATGAACTAGCTTGCACTGAACATAAAAGCAAAAGATTGCTTCTATCTTATGTCCGATCATAGAGAGAAATCCTAAAATGGCAACCCTCAATAATAATAAAATAGATTTGATTTTTTTCTCCGGCTGTTGCATCTTTTTTCTTGGGTCTAGGTCTGACTACCTATGTGTGGTATAATATTTTATGTATATGACAGAAGCCGCCTATACCTCCTCCTTAGGCCATCCATGTGCCCTTATATTTTGCATAGAGATGTTTACACTTGTTCATATATGATGTTGCCATGGATAAATAGTAATTGCAATGAAACTGACTACCTCATTACAACTATCTCTGCTATTGCAACCTAGTTACCTATACGATGTCAACATAGATAAGTTTACCCTTTATATTGCCAATTTACAACTCCTTTGCGGGAGCATGCCAAGCTGTATCTATTAGCACATTTGCTATAGTTGTGACAAGGTTCTTGGTGATTGATTAAGCGCAGATTGAGCCCATATTTCTTTATCAACCATATCAAAAACTAGAGAGATCAGTCATACTCTGAAACAATCATATGGCCATAAATTCATAAAAGGTAAGCATGCATCCTTTTTTGGGGGATACAAACAAACATTGAGGCTCAAAATAACAGTTGTATTCTTTGGGTCATGTACCTTACAAACAAATTTAACAACCCTGCAACTCCCTCCTTTTATTTAAATGAGAGTAATTGTAACAAGAGGGTCTAGTCAACAAGGACTTTAGCCAATTCATTTTTTTTATATACCCGATGTTCCACTAAGCTATTGGCTGTTGACACAGTGTTAATTACTTTCCACAGTAGAAGGAAAACTTTCCAATTGGACCATTTGGACCACCTAGTGGTCCAATTCCCAAACTATCAAGGTCTCCTTGTGAGTAATTCAAAGGGCATTGCACAACACTTGTTGGCATCAATGAAAACTTCAGTCTATTAGAAACAATGCTCACTGAGAGGGGGGGTGAATCAGTGAGCTAAGGCTTGAACTTAATTTCAACTTCTTTTTCTACCAATCTTATCATGCCCGCAACCATATCTGTCATCAAGTTTGCTTGTCTATTGTCATGTCACCATTTCCCTGTCATCTTTGCACCAACATCTTTGTCTTTCCCAAATCATCTTCAAATGACCACATAAGGGTCATTTGACTCTCTAGATGTTCCATGCTTTTCATGCCTGCTTGTCAATGTCATTATGCATGTCCTTAGTCATCTCTGCCCTTCATGTCTTGTTCCAATTACACCTTGCCATGTCATCATGCTTAGGCACCTCTTCGAATCTATGTTTGTTATTTATTGTTTTAACGAAATAATCAATTAAAACTTCTTCTAAACATTGCATATCTCCAATAGTAAGATGTGTCTCTTCAAAACTCTGTCTTAATTCTTTTTATTAAATTTCTATTTATTTTTCTAAATACATTCCTGTAGCTTCTTATTTAATAAACTATGTTTATTATTTTTCACTAACTTTGCAGGTCCATCTTTTGCATATATGACCATCATAATGCAAACTGAAAGTATGGTTGTATAGCCACCTCAACAAGGATCAGATCCATGACACCTTTTGAACTTTTGGACACACACAATATCTGGATATCATTTGAAAATAGGCTTCCAAACTATTTAATTTAACACTTGGACAAAATTGTTTTTAACTTCATGTAAAAACTATTTTTCTTATACTTTGGGAGATTGATTTCTCCCTCATGTGGTCACCATAAGGAAACCTATAAGCATGGCTAGATATCCATTTTAACAATGAACAATACCATATCACAAGATAAATCTGTTGACACACACACAACCTCTGGCAAGCATTTCAAAATAGCTTCTCAACCTCTTTTGAACATCAAAACATATTTCTTCCCATTTTGGCAGACTCCTATTTTACACGTGTGAACACTCTATGGAGAACTGAAGTCAGGAGCAGATGGAAAACTTACCAAAGAATGGATCCATGACATTTGATAAATTTACTTGCACAAAGACAGCCCTTGGCGGGCATTTCCAAATGACCTCTCAAACTCCTATTTTTAACACTCGGTCAATTTTCTTTTGTTCTCATTATGCAAAATATTATTTTTCCTATTTTTGGCAGATTGATATTTTGCATATGAGACCATCATAAGACAACCTGAAGGTATGGCTGGATATTCAGTTCACTAAGGAACATGACTATGCTACCTGATGAATTTTATCATCAAAATAACCCCTCCTTGCGGGCATTTCAAAATGCCTTTTCAATTTCCCGAATCTAACACTCAACCAATTTTCTTGTGTTCTTAAAATGCAAAATAATATTTTTCTTACTTTTGGCATATTTATATCTTTTTCATAAAACATTCCACAAGATAACTGATACCATGGTTAGATGAACCCATCAATAAGCTATAGCCTAACACTTTCATATTATTTTTTTCATCATCCTATGAGATAGGGCAGGAATTTCGCTGAGCCTGTTGTAAGCTAGGCTTTCACATCATTCAATCATACATTAAATCACATACACAACCATCAAAGACAAGTACGTTGGGAAGGGACATCCAATCCGCTGTTGTATTATCTTTGGGAATTATTTATACATTATGAGATAGGTTGGAGTGGTTGTACCCGCTTCAACTACTCATTTGTTAATATCTATTTATCCTTTAAACTATATAATTACATGATGACATTTAGGAGGTAAGTGGCCCCCTCTACATCACCCCCACAAACAAAACGTTTCTTCGTCCCGAAGAGAACAAAGAAATATGCATCAACATCCTGGGTCTTTGCTACTACTGAGTATTCCTCACTGTGCATCAACCATGCATATCAGTCTGCATAGGTAACTCAGCCGCAACAGCCGCCAACTCAATAGGAAAACACACATGTACAAGGTTCTACTGTGACTGGTTACTCTTCAGCCTCCATCTTCAATCTGGTAGTAGTCCATTGAAGTCTCATCCTCTCACAATGGCGGGAAACCATATTCTTCCGCAATGAGGTCTTTTGGTTTAAAGCCTCAACCTGGCTCATCTGACCGACATCTCCATCAGTTCAGGCATGTGGGGCCTTTTGGCTCTTCGACTTGTTATGCCATTTCTCTGTCTTCTGGCTTTATGAGGTCATAACCTAGGAACAGTTTCAGCATTTTGATAGTGAGGGGTACATTGTCATCATGTCTTGTTGAAGCGCTTTGCTGTGTAGGTGAATGATATTTGCTTGAATGCCATCGTCGTCATCTTCTTTTGTCGTGAGAGTTTGAATTTCCTGCAAAATTGTGTCTTTCCTACTCATGTGCATGGTCTTGGTCATGATCGACTACTTTCGAATGACTCGAACTTATCTTATAATAGTCGACTAGATATCGAATTCATTACAGAAGTGAGGAGATCGTCTGCCTTTAAGAAAGACCTGCATTTAACCTCCTCGACTCGGACAACACAAAACATTTAATGAATGAACATTAAACTCAACTTATAGTGGTTTGCAAGAGACCAACTTTACATAAAGTGGAGGGGATTTCCTGCCTCTATTGAGACTCATGTTAAACCTCCTCTATTTTAATGACTCATCGACACAACTATGACTTCAAAAATTAGTTGACCAACCATATTAAACAATATTGAACTGAGACATCAACTTGATTATAGTGCCACCTATGACTCAACTATAATAAGGAGTCGACCATAACAGACTCGACCAAAATAGAACATGTATACTGACCTTTACAATCGACCAACCATAACAAAGTATATCACCCACAATGATTCATCCCCCATATGACATATCAAACTAAAATGAACTTTGACCAATTATCAATACCCATGGACCATAATTCATAAGAAAGTTTGTAAATAAAGTGACTTATCAATAATGATCGTCCATAAGTTATGAAGTCGACCACAAGTTATGAACTCACCATAAAGTGACTTAGCAATAACTAAATAATCAACATATTTCTTCATGTATTTGCAATATAGAGGTAAGATTGCACTGAGAATACCATTTAGCGCAACGATATCCTACCGGCATCCATAATTCTCCATCACCTCAAACGCCATTATCGCCTCATCGACCTTATCGGCCTGTACATAATTCCTAAACACATAAAAAATGGTTTCCATGGACACGATCCCCTCATTCTTCACTACCTTAATGTAATCCCACATCGCGTCAAACAATTTATCTTTGCCAAGTAAATCCACGAGCAAATTCTACGCGGTGGGGCTGTGCTTCCTATAAATCTTCCCACCAACCCAATGGAAAAACTTCAATGCCTCCATGCCCCATACGATAATTTGAGCACATCATCGACAAATTGGATTAAAAACTCAAGCCTCAACTCATTCAATGCACTTTCAACACCAATTGCGGGCGGTTTCTTCAAAATGCTAATCGCAATCTTTTCAATCGGCGTCGTTGGGGGATACTGTAAAGAGCTCAATCCGGGCTCTTTGGGAACTCGAAATGAATCTTGTGGCCCCGGAACCCGCACGACAGCTTCCATTTAATATTTCTTGTTCTGTTCGAGGGGGGTTTCTTCTTCCTTTTCCCAGTCCAACTTATAATGGGAGAAGTTATTCAACGACTTAGCATCAACGGGCCTCTTTCTCTTCTCTACGTGCTGGGAATTACTGCGATAAATTAATTTTTACAAATTCTCGGTTGTAGTCACAAATTAATATGTTTCCATCCCAATAGTTGACATGGTGGCCATGAGCTGCTA